>JAHHUM010000874.1:180000-472500 GCA_036173005.1 Crenichthys baileyi
GGATGAGGGGTTTTTTTTTTTTCCCCCCAAAAAAAATTTTGGGCCCCAAAAAAATTTTTTTTAAAAAAAAGGGGGCCCCCCCCAAAAAAACCCCCGGGGGAAAAAAAAAAAAATTAAAATTTTTTTAAAAAAAAATTTTTTGGTTTTTGGTGGGGAAAAAAAAATTTTTCCCTTTAAAAAAAACCTGTTTTTTGGAAAAAAAAAAATTTTTTTTTTAAAAAAAAAATTTAAAAAAAAAAAAACAAACAAGAAAAGGGGTTTTTTTAAACCCTTTTTGGGGGGGAAAACCCCCCCTTTCCCTTTTTAAAAAAAAAATTTTAAAAACCCCTTTTTTTTCCCCGGCGGGCCCTTTTAAAATTTAAAATTTTTTTTTGGGGGGGAAAACCCCCCCCCTTTTTTAAAAAGGGGGCCCCCCCTTTTTTTTTTTTTTTTTTAACAAACCCAAAACCCCCCAGGGCCCTTTTTTTTAAATTTTCATTTTTTTTTTTCGGGTGGGTTTTTTTTTTGGACCCCTTTTTTTAAAAATTTTTTTTGGGTTTTTTTTTTTAAAAAAAAACCCCTTTTTTAAAAAAAGGTTTTTTAAATTTTTTCCTTTCCGGTTTTAAAATTTTGGGGGGGGTTTTGGGGCCCCTTTGGGGGGGGGGGGGGCAAAGGGGTTTTGGGGGGAAAACCCCGGAGGAAATTTTGAGGCCCAAAAAAAACCCCAAAAAAAGGGTTTTTAAAAAAATTTCCCCCGGGGGGGGCCCCCCAAAAAAAAAAAAACCCCCGGGGGGGAAGGGGTTTTTCCCAAATCCCCTTTGGTTCCCCGGCCCCCCTTTTTTTTTTTTAAAAATTTTTAAAAAAAAAAAAACCCCAAAAAAAAAATTTGGGGTTTTTAAAAATTTTTGGTTTTTTTTTTTTTAAAAAAAAATTTTTTTTAAAAACCCTTTTTAAAAAGGTCCTTTTTTGGAAAATTTTTTTTGGGTTTTCCCTTTTTTTTTTTTAAACCTTTAAAACCCCAAAAAAAATTTTTTTTGCCTTTTTTTCCCCCCCCGGGGGGGTTTTTAAAGGGGCCCCCTTTTTTTTTCCCCCCTTTTTTTTTTTTCCCCCCCCTTTTTTTAAAAATTTTCCCCCTTTTTTTTTTTTTTTCCCCCCTTTAAAAATTTTTTTTTTTTTGGGCCCCCCAAAATTTTTTTTTTTTAAAAAAAAGGGGGGAAAAACCAAACCCCTTTTTTTTTGGGGTTTTTTTCCCTTTTTTTTTAAAATTTTTTTTTTGGGTTTTCCCCCCCCTTTTTTTTTCCCTTTAAAACTAACGGAGGGCCTGTTTCAGTTGCCCTCCTGGCCGCTGGCATGTCATAATGGGTGGCGGGGAGGGGGTTCTTTCCTCGGAATAGCCCACACGCTGAGGAATTCTGCAGCGTCTGAAGCATCCAGACGTCTGAGGGTTTTTTTATTCCATATCCTCGCCGCTGATAAGCCATCGTGCAGAAACGGCAGCAGTGCATACAGTGTGCATGCTGTGTCACAGGTACTGCACTAAGGATCAGCTGTGCTCTCCCTGCAACTTCTTTTTCCCCATTTTGATCACGACTGAAAAACAAAATGTAAATGTGAGGCTCTGCTTTTACAAAAATATTTCAAAGTTCTGAATGTTGCAAATTTCTGTCACGAAGCTTGTTTGAAAGTTCTCCAGCTACACTGAAATGTTCCAGTGCTTCACTTCCGTAAGCAGTATAAAATTGGTGAAAATCTGCAGCCAGCAGGGGTGTGACCCTCTTCTGCAGCTGGATGTCTCCCCTTGTAAATGTCGATCAGTTTTCCACTTCAGCTTAAAGGCGTTTCAGCACATTTGTCCGCACAGAACGGCTTTAGTTGTAGCATAACCTGTTTACTGCATGTTCTTTTAAACATATTTCATTTACTTAAGATCAGATCGCAAACATCCCCTCATCTGATTTAAAAATCCTTGTCAAAAACCCTGTTGTTTTCTAAGGCTCATGTTCCAGTTATATGACCTAGTTTCTGTTGATACTCTGTTCACGGCCAGATGAGTAGCCGTTTTCCTGCACGGTTTGTTGTTATGGTTAGATGTAGCAAATCAGGGCCAAACCATCACATTATGGCTGCTATGTTGTAATAAGGTGCCTTTGTTTTGATTGAATATGTTGTTTTTGACTCCCGGTCAGTTTGCAGCTTTGCTGATTCGTACCCATATTTCATAACCTCACGTTTCCTCCGTTTGTTACATGTACACAAACCATTTTATACCCATTTTCCTAAACATTGTATATTTGGTTATTTTTCTAGGTCAGTAAGTATTTTGATAAATTATGGAGATAAATAGCCATAAAAACGCACAAATCTGTTTTATAATTGAATTAAATTGTATAATAATTTCTGTGATTTCATATTAATCCCTAATTCTATTAGTAATGGTTGAGATCCCAGTTTGAGTGGGTAGTCTCTTATGAAATCACATGTATATTCAAACAAAAATATATAGCAGATTTTATTTAACAGACTCAAATGACCATCTTTCCTTAAAGTTGACTTTATATTATTATGTTATAGGAAATTACTTTAACTGATTTGTCGTCAAAGCAGGTACGAACTGACCCCAAGGCGGGTACAAAAGTGGTGCCTTTCCTTGCTGGAAAAAGTCTGTTTTGTTTTATGAATAACAGTCCAGTAAACTACAGCTGCCTTGTTTTAAAATTGTTGTTGTTTACTGCAGGTCATTTTGCCCTTCACCAGTTCCAACCCCCACATGGGCAGTATGGACAAAAATTTTATCCTGATATTTTGTGCTCTTTCCATTTGCACTTATGCTAAAGAGTTTTTTAAATCAAACTGGCTCTAACTCTGTCCACAGCATAAGGTCAAAGCTTCAAAAAATAAAATGTACCTGTTATCAAAAACTGTATTTTAGTCCTCCTGTTTTATCAAGAAGTTCAGCTGCGCTACTAAACAGCACAAAATAACTGCTTTAAAGCATGTTTTGATGCTCTTATGAAACAAAAGTGAAAAAAGCACAGCAAAACCGTACATTTAAGTTCTGGTGTTTCCAAACATAATTGAAGTTTGTTGTTGTTTTATCATTAGTTGACTAATAACAACAAACTATAAGAGAATTGCCCTGACTTACTTCCATTTTGTACCGATCTACTTAACCATTGCATATCAATTTATTTTTCTTGGTAGTTAGATGCCCTGCGATGGACTGGCGACCTGTCCAGGGTGTACCCTGCCTCTCGCCCAAAGACTGCTGGAGATAGCCACCAGCTTCCCCGCGACCCACTATGGAATAAGCGGTAGAAAATGACTGACTGACTTGCTGACTGACTGGTAGTTAGATATTTTGATATATAAGTAATCATACAAAGCCCAAAAACCATGACACCCTAGGCAGGAGCTCAATGATCGACTTTGTTGTTGCATCATCAGACCTTCGGCCGCATGTTTTGGACACTCGGGTGAAGAGAGGGGCTGAGCTGTCCGCTGATCACCACCTGGTGGTGAGTTGGATCCGCTGGAGGAGGAGAAAGACGGACGGACTTGGCAGGCCCAAGCGCAGAGTGGGTGGATGAGATCCGCCCTGAGTACCTCAAATCTCTGAATGTTGTGGGGCTGTCATGGTTGACACGCTTCTTCAACATTGCGTGGCGGTCGGGGACAGTGCCTCTGGACTGGCAGACTGGGGTGGTGGTCCCCCTTTATAAGAAGGGTGACCGGAGGGTGTGTTCCAACTACAGGGGGATCACACTCCTCAGCCTCCCTGGTAAGGCATACGCCAGGGTATTGGAGAGGAGAGTCCGCCAGATAGTTGAACCTCGGCTTCAGGAGGAGCAGTGTGGTTTTCGTACCGGCTGTGGAACACTGGACCAGCTCTATACCCTCTACAGGGTACTTGAGGGTTCATGGGAGTGTGCCTAACCGGTCCACATGTGTTTTGTGGACCTGGAGAAAGCATTCGACTGTGTCCTTCGTGTTGCCCTGTGGAGGGTGCTCCAGGAGTATGGAATCGGAGACCCTTTATTAGGGGCCATCCGGTCCCTGTACAAGCAGAGCAGGAGTTTGATCCGCATTGCCGGCACTAAGTCGGACCTGTTCCGGTGCATGTTGGACTCCGGCAGGGCTGCCCTTTGTCACCGGTCCTGTTCATAACTTTTATGGACAGGATTTCTAGACGCAGCCAAGGGCCTGAGGGGGTCTGGGTTGGGGACCAGTGGATCTCGTCTCTTCTTTTTGCAGATGACGTGGTCCTGCTGGCCCCCTCTAGCCGAAACCTACAGCATGCGCTGGGGCGGTTCGCAGCCGAGTGTGAAGCGGCTGGGATGAAGATCAGCTCCTCCAAGTCAGAGGCCATGGTGCTCGACCGGAAAAGGGTGGCTTGTCCTCTTCAGGTTGTTCCTGCCTCAAGTGGAGGAGTTCAAGTATCTCGGGGTCTTGTTCATGAGTGAGGGAAGAATGGAGCGGGAGATCGACAGATGGATCGGTGCGGCAGCCACAGTAATGGGGGCACTGTGCCGGTCCGTTGTGGTGAAGGGAGAGCTGAGCCGAAAAGCGAAGCTCTCGATTTACCGGTCAGTCTACGTTCCTACCCTCACCTATGGCCATGAACTTTGGGTCAAGACCGAAAGAACGAAATCCCGGATACAAGCGGCTGAAATGAGCTTCCTCCGTAGGGTGGCTGGGCACTCCCTTAGAGATAGGGTGAGGAGCTCGGCCACTGCTCCTCCACATCGAGAGGAGCCAGTTGAGGTGGCTCGGGCATCTATACCGGATGCCTCCTGGACGCCTTCCTCGGGAGGTGTTCCAGGCACGTCCCGCCTGAAGGAGGCCCAGGGGACGGCCCAGGACATGCTGGAGGGACTAGGTCTCTCGGCTGGCCTGGGAACGCCTTGGGCTCCCCTCGGAGGAGCTGGAGGAGGTGTCTGGGGAGAGGGATGTCTCTGAGTCTGCTGCCCCTGTGACCCCGTCCCGGATATGCGGAAGACGAAGAGTACGAATACGAGTACAAAGCCCAAAATTTCATATAATTTAATTTAAACATGTATGTTGTTTTGTAATTTTATATTCATTTTGGTTTTCTTCCCGGTTTGAGCCAGTAGATAGTAGTAGTAGGACTGATAAAACCACATTTAATTGCAGTCGACAGTGAGCAGATTATTCAAATGACTTCAAATCAGTAGTTTTCCAAGTGGGTGTGAAACATCCTCAGTGGCACAGGGCTGCATTTCATACCTGAAAACTGCTGCTACAAAATGACCAAAACAGCAAAAGCATAAAAACAGCAAAATTTGAAAGAATTAAACAGATAAATAATTTCTTAAATGCTTAAATTTCTCTTATAGTTTAGTAAAATGGTAACTTTTTTTGGGCTATTTTATATGACACTGTGTTTACATTTTTCCAAGCATTACTTTTTCAAAAATGAAAGCAGATTTTTTTTACAGTTTTTGTTTTTCCTTTTTTTGCCATACTGAAGACAGATGCGAACGTTTTCTAAAGAGCTTTGTGTGGTGTTTCCCTATTAGTGGATTTGATATTATTAACATTAGCCAAAGTGACAGAGCTCTTAAGATGCTTGGAGGCAACGGAGTTCCTTTGTGAGGAGCCTGAGTGTAACAGCTTATTACACACCTTACTCCGAGGGTTATCTTTGTTGGCTGACCCCTCCCCGGCAGGTTAACAATGGTCTTGAGTTTCCACCATCTGTACAGACTGTTCCTCGCTGAGGATTCGTGTAATACAAACTCCTCATTAACCTTTAACCTTTCCGCCCTGATGATCGTCAACGGCCCTGAGAAGCTCAGACCTAGATCGATCTGTGTTCTTTTAATATCACGTTGACTCTTTACTACCTTTCTTACCTTAAATAATAATTTGTTTATTCACCTTAATAAATATTAATACTGTATGAAAATCTGATGATGCGTTGGGAAAGGCAACCTGTGGCCATGCTTGTGCACATTTCTGCGCTTTTTCAGTCAAATTTCAGTCAATATACTCAGATTTGTTAACTTTTAGAGCCTTTTTGTTGCATTTCTGTATTTTTTACCTAAGACCTCAATGTGCGTTGTAACCACATGCAGGTAAATTAAAACCTCTCTCTGATCTCTTTGGATAGTTTCATCTGGCACTTTATTGCTCCAATGTGTTGTACATTTGTATCAAAACTCATTTTGCCTCTTACTATTACACTGAATCTTTCCGGTTACGTTATGAATTTTGGGCATTATGATTTTCAGTCCTGACACTGTCTTTTCTTCTTTCAGATCGTCACACAACGAGCTCGAGAAACACAGGTAAGTTGACATCTGACTCTCTGCAACCCTCCCCGTTTGTCTTATGTCCGTTTTATTTTCTGATGGTGTTTCTGAGCTGCTCTCGGCTGCAGGTAGACGTCAGATTTATTCCTGTAGGTGAAAATCAACCTGCCATGCTGATCAGATGTGAGGTCATCTTCAAAGAGTGAAAGATTTAGATGATTAATTCCTTGTGTCTGAAATCAGATAATGAGATGATTTCAAAGAGCAGCATGACATGCATTAGATCTGTCTCCATTTCATGGCTGAAATTCGCAGGCAGATGGGGGAATCCTGTCAGAAATGCGATAATCCTGTCAAGAATAACGCTGTTAATGGAGGCGGGGAGAATTTGGTCCCTTTTTTTTTTACATTTCTCCAAACTCAGAAATCCACAGATGGCACACACACTGTTTTTCCCAGCATGCCCCACTCTGAAGCACAAAATTGTTTTTCTTCTGCTTATTTTTGGGAACGATTCTCAAGACTCATGGTGTGGGCACGAGAAGCACAGATGACAGATGATGTTTTTGCTCTGGTTTGACTTTCATCTTGCCAGGAAGCAAACTCTACCTAAACAAAAGAGTGATTTTCCCAGTTGTATGCACTCCCATGCAAAGATATTCATACACCTTATAAAATGTATTCTTCATTTTACAAAGCTGAAAGTGTTTTTGTGGGATTCTATGTGACAGACCAACAATATTTGTTGTATAATAATGAAGTGGAAGGAAAAATATACATGGTTTTTGACATTTTTCACCTACAAAAATCAAATTTCCACGGCTGATCTGCAGGAGCAGTTGTAGAGAGGTTAAGGTGAAGGCCAATCCAGCTGTTAAGAGGGGCCAGGATTAAAGTCTTTGAGATATGGATCCACAGGCTCTCCGGCTCTCAGTACCAGGGCTTAAGTATCATATCCTTGGACAGACGATCAATACCCCTGCCTTTCTTTTTCTTCCGTCTTCAAGGGGATTTTTGGCAGTGCTTTCATGGGGTCCTCTCCGCATGCCCCTAATGACATGATGGGAGCTACACTTCGCTTCAGACTGCAGGGCTTCAATCCCAGCCGCTGTTGAGTCAAGAGAGGATTTTATCCAGCGCATGTTCCCTGTAAATATGTGTAAGAAAACATACTTATTTCACATGTCATACAACATACAGTATAAGCTCTCCATGGGTGATATGCAGTTGACAGACCAACCATCAGATCTGTGCTAAGAGCTGATGATGAAATGTCCAGTCGATATTTCTTTTCAGTTATTAATCTGCGCTTTAAGACCCTTTGAACCATTATCTTTGTTTCTGTTGGTTCAGTGACATGCTGGGTTATTATGTGGTTGAAATGTATAGTCCAGTTATAACAAAAATACAACAATTCAAGGGGTTCTCGGTGAGAGATTAACAAACGTCTGGATAATGAACTTGGAAAAAACATCAAAAATATAAAATACATTTCTTTATGTTAATAGAAGTATTAGCTTTAAAGTTTCTTTAGGCAATTGAAATGATTGGCTGATTGTAACTCAGCATCAAGTAAATGCCAAGATAAGGGCCTTTTTAGGAACGAACAGAAGCTAAGTAATTATTACATCCCTATAATGCAGTTGTTGCCCTGCTGTCTAGAAACTGAACATTTATTCAAACTTGTTTTACATGCCTTATGTTACTAAACAGATTTAAGTTCAGAATAAAACCCTGGAAATTATGTAAAATAATTAAATTAAATTCTTAAACTGTTAAGAAATGGAAAAAAAAACATTAAAACAAACCTGGTATTATTTTTGATTGAACCTACTGAAAACATGCAATCAGCACCCTTTGGTTTGACTTGAAATGACAGAATCCTTAACGTGAAACAAAACTGGGATGAGTTCCAGCCACAGCCTTTGGTAATGCCACGGGCCACCTCTGATCTGAGATTCATGGCCGACATGAATCAAAACAATCGATTGACCCTGGGCTCCAAAAGAAACACATGACCTGGAAACAACAAAGCTAACGACCCGCGTGTTGTGCTGTGAGGCAGGTCCAAATCATAGGTGAGTATTTGATGAGGTTCTGATGTAAAAACTGCATCAAAGACTTTCCAAACCAATGGTGTTGGGGAGGCAATAACAGATTTTTTTCCCCCTTTTACATTTCTATAACCCTTAAAAAATGACAATTTAACGTTATGTGGAGAAAAATCCAAGGAAAACCCCTCACACACAAACCACGGACCTTCTCATGTTCTCCACAACATCATAGTCATCAGTATAAAGAGGCAGAGTTTGGCGCCTGTACAGAGGTGGATTACAGCTATCCATGCGGTAAACTCAGAGCACGTTATTCTGTGCACGCCTCCCCAGCAGCCAACACTGAAAGCATGACTCAGTGAGTCTTTTAAAGCTCCCATTATGCCCCATGTTTTATAGGTTCCCATTTTCCAGAGGGTCAGTGTTCAAATTTGATTTCACTCACTTTACCAGCAAAGCTTGCTGGCAGTGGCTCTGAAAAGACTCAGGGATGAGGGAGAGATTAGCCAAGTTACACTCACCTAATTGAGCTTTTCCTTTTGGACCTCTTTGGGCAGCTCTCAGAGAATGATTAAAGCCTGGTCTTGGCCACCTCTGTTTACTTAAAAAAAATTATGTTGCACCAATCCAATAAATTGACACCCAGCACGGTCGATGAAGTCAGAAGGGAAGATTTTAGGCCGCAGCCGAGTCACAGAGCCTCCGAAAACAGCTGCTTTAAATCCAACGATTTTCTTCTTTCTGCAGAGAGTTGCTTATGTGCATACCTGCCTGAGAAACAACTCCCTGCAGGAGACATGGAGGAATCATGCCAGGAGTTTTTGCATCCAAAAAAATACATTTTTCTCTTTCTTTTTGTTCTGTATTTGAATTATTTAAAAGTTGTGGGTTTGTTTCTGCCTTCAAACTTGTTTCCCCTCAGAGCCCATACTGGTACGAGGAAGAGGCAGCAGATGAGGAGGAAGAGGCTGTATTTGGTGTTGATCTCTTGTGTGATTTCTCTCTGAGCCATGCCACTAGCCGGGTATCAACACCAAACAGCTTAACATAAGAATTACAATTGGAAATATTTAAATGATTAATTTGGCCCCACCAAGCTGAGCTCAGATTTAGCCTCACTACCTTCATATATCTCTCCTCTCCCTGGCTTATTTAGAAAAATACTCTATTCATGCAGATGTTCCATTATTGGCCTCCTACACCCAGACTTCATGATGATGGAAACACAGATGGCGCGTGTGTGTGTGCGTGTGTGGGTGTGTGTGTGTGTGTGTGCGCGTGTGTGTGTGGGTGTGTGTGTGTGTGTGTGTGTGTGTGTGTGTGCGCGTGTGTGAGTGTGTGTGTGTGTGTGTGTGTGTGTGTGTGTGTGTATGTGTGCGTGTGTGCGTGTGTCTGTGTGTGTGTGTGTGTGTTCCTGTCTTGGCATCACAGCGAGAACCATTTTCCCGATTTTACCATCAAATTGAGGACCGTTGGTACCAAAGTGAGGACATTTTGCTGGTCCTCACGACCTATTTTGCTAACGGTTAGGTTTAGGACTAAGGTGTGAATTGAGTTTAGGTTAAGGTTAGGGTTAGGCATGCACTGGTAATGGTTAGGTTTAGGGTTATTGTCAGGGTTAGGGCATAGAAAGGGTTGAAAATGACTGAAAAACAATGGAAGTCAATAGGAGTCAACACATGGTCCTCACTACATATAGCAAAACAAGAGTGTGTGTGTGTGTGTGTGTGTGAAATGACAATTCTGGCAGGAAATGGTGGAGAAATAGGAGGAAGGAGGAAAGTGCGCTAAAAGAGGGGTGGCTGAACATATTTTAGACTTCCAGCTCTCAGTTTGGACCCCATTCACAGAACTATTTGGTACCAAGTGAGCTTTGCGTACCACACCAGCCCATTAAAACATTATTATGCAGCAATGCTCTGCAAAAGTATTCATTTCTCTGTTACAACTACAATCTTAAATGTAGTTTATTCAGATTCTGTTTGTGGGACAAACATGTATTGTCTGTAATTGTAAAGTTGAAGGAGAAGGATTAAAATGATTATTCTAATAATAATCTAAGAAGTGTCATGTGCTTTTACATTCACCTACCCTGAGCTAGCTGCCTTCAGATGTTCCATAATTACTAAACTGAATCCAAGATAAACGACAAGAGCTGCTTGAAATTTTGATCTCTGACCCATGGTCCACAGACCCATTACAAGTGCCAGCGCCACCCGTCGGTCTCTCTCTGGTCGGCTGCACGGCTGTACGAAAGGCGAGCATTGATCTCATAGAAAATCTGAGAAGTTACAAATTGAATTTAAAAAGTCTAATTCCTGACAAGTTGTTGGGCAGATGAATACACAGTGAAGTTTATTAAGAAGTCAATTCAGTTGAGTTTGTTTAAACAGAACAAACAGAACAAACAGATCCAATCAGTGTAGTCAGGTTCAGTTTATTAATCCAGCTGATAAAAAGCCAACCCAGCAGATTGCATCGAGAGATTGACTCCTTCAGGATAAGCGTGCATGTGGCCTTCATATACCGGTGTAGTGTGCTGTCTGACCTTTACTACAGTTGTTTTTTTATCTTGCTGTTAACCTTTGACACCCGGACTATAACAGTAGTCACCATGTCCTTATGCTCTGATTTGGAGTTCTTAGCCACCTCCTATTGGTGAAAGAGCCCCATGATCGCAGAAGGTGAAGTGTTTTGGGGCTGGTTGCTAATTGGTTAAATAGAGCAAGAAATATCCAATTACCTCATCTTTAAATTCAATGTTGTTTAATATGCCAACATTAATTATATGTCCCACTGGTTACAGCAACATATAGCTTCTACAGTTTTAAGCTATGTTAAGCTATAACTGTGTTTGTCATGAAATCCATTAACAGTGAAAAATTCAATGTAAATAACTCTGCAGTCTATCTTACCTCAGCTGCTGCAAGCTCCAATGAAAAATTCATCCATCTGAGATTCATGAGGCTGGGGAGAGACCCTCTGAGATCATCGTCACGAACAGGTGAGTCCTTACCTGTTTCCACATTTAAATGTTTCAATTGTAACGTAAAAAAATCCCATCTAAACAGAGAGGAAACAATAGATTAGCATCAGGATTTCAACAAACTCTTGTCCATGCAAACACAGCAACATGGGCAAGACGTGGTTGGACATGTGGTCACTTCAGAGCTCCCTCTGTCCTGGGTCGCTGGGGTGAAATCCACTATGATTTCTGCTGTGTATCAAAACAAATCAGGGTCCAGGGTCCAGTTCTGCTGCAGAACTGGACCCTGGACCCCACAACACAACAATGACCCAAAACATGTCTGTAAACCCACCAAGAACTGGCTGAGAATTAGGAAATGTAAAGTCCCGGCCCGATTCAGAGTCCAGGTCTTGAGCTCATTGAGATGCTGTGGGGAGATTTTTAAAAGGGCTGAACATGCAAGAAACCCATCAAACATCTGACAGCTAAAAGTGAGTAGATGGAGATAGCATTTAGGGGATGTACTAACTTTTTTATATATTTTTCCTCATGTGTTTCCTTTAATGAATAAAACATGTTTAATTTTGTTGTTTGGTCGAATCATTTTATTCTTCACAGATACATTTAAGTATAAATTATTCATACTTTCTACTATTTTTCGTCCATGTTTATTTTCTTGCAATTCTGCAGAAGTCGCATCAATTTAAAATATTCCTGGAATAATCTCTGCTTTCATGCATAATTAAAAGAAACCCATTCAAGACAATGTTCCACAGGCCTGCTGAGTTATTAGACTTGTAGCAAACTTTGAAGCTCCTTGTTTGTTGGAATTAATATTTTCAGAGGCTCATAATGACTCCTACAGAGGAGTTGTTAGGTGATATGAGGGCAACATCCCACAATCAAAGCAAACGTGTCCCTGACCTGTTTCCTTGTCTCTCCCATCTCGGCTCACATTCACTCCCCTAATTGCCCACCTGTGGGCATCCTAATTAGCTTGGTACACTTGTATTAATCAGGAGGAGCATCGCAGTGAAGCTCATTGGAGTGTCCCCAGACCGTTAAGACTCGATAAGAAAGCAGAGGGGGCGACCACAGAAGAGGAAAGAGGGACGTGCTACAGAATCAAGGTTAGAAATGACTATTTAGTAAATTAAAACAAAGTACTTGTGGCATTTTGAGCCACCTCACATGCAAGCAAGTAGCTAATGATGTGCATTAAAGCAGAGATGTATTAAGGACTCTGGAGAAGGCTATTAGCTGCACCGCTGATTTATTCATCGGAGGAACGATGCAGCACAATAAATATGGAAATAACTCTTGGCCTTTTAAGACGACGGCTCTGGGGAGGGTAAAAAATTAGGATCTAAGGCTTTTCATATCTTGTTGGGAGATGAGCTCATGATAGCAAGTCAGAAGACTCTGTCCACAGAGGCTTAATCACAGATGGCACAGATTTGCAGTAATATCACTTGAATCTACGTATTTAGAACCGGTTATGATGTGAAACAAATTATCTTCCCACTTTATGTTAAAAATAATCAGAGCAGACTACAAATAATCTTAAATCAATGCTAACGTTGTTTTATTTGCTGCTTCCTGGTTATTATCAATTGTTTTAGTTGTTCAAAGTGATTAATCCTGATTAAAACCGTCAGATCAGTGCAGGTAATTTAATATTTAACTTTAATCTGTTAGAAAACATGAAATGTTCCTGCACACTGGTGTAGGAGTTAAGCTTGTCTTATCAAGCTGGTTTCTCAGCTCTGCAGCCTTTCTGTAGGCATGATCTGCATTTGCTTTTTGATTTTATTCTGGTTTCCTTCCACACTCCAAAAAAGTGCCTGTTGGGTTAATTCACTGACTGCTTGGATCAGCTCCAGCCCCCCGACAAAGATGTTATTCTACTACTTGTCTTCCACTTCTTAGGTGTGGCACTATGGGCCATTTGGTTCTGGTGCCTTTCAGGTACAGTGCAGAAAGCTGTGGCCTAGTTACCAAAGAAGGTGAGCCCAGGATTGATTGTTTTACCATGATTTACTCAGGAAAGGCTTCAGCATCTAGATATGCTTCAGGCTAAATGTGGTTCTGCAAAGTATTTACCCAGAGGGCATGAAAACTAAAGCACATCACAGTTTTCAGAGTTTAATTTATTTAATTTAACTGCCAATAAAGTTTATTAAAGTTTGCGAGCTGTAATGTGACACAGAGTGAAAAGTTCAACTAGTATGAACACTTTAAAAAGGTACAGTCATGGTGATACACAGTGATTTTTCTTTCTTATTTGGGGCTGTAATGCTGGAGATCATGGAGAAGTTCTGGAAACATCTCACCATTTTCTCTGAATCACTTTAAATTTGTTCGAACTGATCCTGCTGGAAACTCAATTTATTCCTGACAAACAAGCTAGAATTCTGTCTGCTTATCTGCTTGATCACTGTCAATTCCTCTCTGAGGAAAAGCAAAATATTTCTGTGTGTAATAATGCCAATAATGCCACTCCACATCAGTGCGAGCACAAAGCATCCTGGGGGACCGCGCTGCTTCCCAAACACATGAAAGCCGTTGGCATCCAAGCAGATTTCTGTGTTTTCCTGGATATTATGAATATAAAAAGTCATGTGGAAGTCTGGCCTCTGTGAGCCCTCGCTGCAAAAATCAGACATTTTCATTATTATTATCATTACTAGTAACATCACAATCAAGCTACACTGTAAAAAGTAATTTTGGAAGATATGAAATCTAATAACTTTACCTAAATTGTAATTTAAAATATTAATTAAAAAAAACTGAACTCTGTCTCTACATGCTCATCCGGGAGGAGTGAATGCTGCAAGTCACTGACTGGATGCAATCTGCTGGGTTTCCTTAGACAGAAAAACTTTTTATCCAATTTGAATAAATAACAGAATCTGGCTGCACTGTTCAATGATTCGGATTAATTGGAATGTATGAACCTGACTTTTGTGAAGTGCCTTGAGACGACATGTGTTGTGAATTGGCGCTATATAAATAAACTGAATTGAACTGAATTGAATTGAAAACAATGATACCCAGTTTAATTTGGCTTTCCAGAAGAGAATGGGTGGCTGATATGTTGTATTATGAATAAATATACCAGTTTTAGCTAGTTTAGCAACAGCATTAATGCTAAAGTCACAGTTTGCCAATAAACGGCACGTTAGCTGTGGTTGTCAGAGAAAAAGGTTCACTGGCTGCTTTGTTAGAATAGATTTTAATATCCTAATGACAAAAACTGTATTTTTTATCATGCAGAAGAACAAAATGAGCAAAATAATCATTAGCTAGATCATATTTTAACTAGTTTATTTATTTATTGTTTCAAATTTAACTAATATGAATTAAAATCTACCTCAATAAAATATTATTACACAATTTTTATTAGTTTAATTCTAACAGTTTGTTTTACCAGTGTATAAGAGGCCAACATTAATCTATATACAGTCATATTCAATAAATTATTGAAAAGTTCATTTATTCCAGTAACCCCATCACTACCTGAAACACATTATTTAGATTAATTGCACACAGACTGATCTTTTCAAGCCTTTATTTCTGGTAATTATGATGATTATCTGCTTCCAGCCAATAAAAACACAACATCCAGGTTAGAATATTAAATCAGACCAATAAAAAAAACATTTTTAATACAGAAACATGGGTTTAATGAGAAGTATGTTTATTGTCTGCTTAAAGGTAATAAAGGTTATCAAGTTGCAACGCTGTGATACAATTCTTGTAGAAATAGAGGAACAGAACATAGTTTTTACAGTGTTTATATAGAGAAAACCCTATGTTTTCTTTATCATTGACATATTTAAAAGCGTGATCTGACCATTCAGTTCCAGCAGAGTGTTTTAAAGCAATTTAGCCCCAAAGCAGCAATATCTACACTGAGCTGCCATAAATTCCCACAAACCCATTCACATCCTCACACAATGACTGAAATGACTCTGCCAGATGTCTCTGTGGATGCAAAGTGTGATGAAAAATAAAAACAAGCAATAAAGCTACAGTTTTAAACAGAGCATGGGGTTGTGCCTGTTTTTATAATAGATCTATAATAAGATAATGCACAATGGCGACCCATCCCTCAACCACTGTTGCTGCACATAGCGTGTTAGAATATGCACATGCAAACCTTGCATCCAGCTGTTGTCCTTGGCTACAGATTGATGGGTTTGCAGGTGCAGCTTTGTGAAGTGGCTAAAGGAGTTAAACACCTGATCCCACCCAACCCCCAAACCTCAAATTCATTATCCACACAGAATGAGCCTGAAATATGTTTTTCTTTACTTCTTTACAAAGTTTGAAGTCTGACCAGTCTGGAATGGGAAGCCTGGGATGTTTCCTGAGGACTCACTGCTTCCTCTCTGTTCCTGGTTTTATTTATTCATTCATTCACTGGGTTTATTTATTTATTTATTAGTGTTATAATTATTATTAATATACACATGTACTCCTACATGTAAAAAATGAACTTTCAGCAGGAGTATACAAAAAAAGACAAAAGCAACAAATAATCAGAACACTTGTTTATTCGTGATCATTAATCATGGGTGTGCATAAAAAATCCAAACTATACCTTGTAGCATTATTCTAATTTAGACTAATGACTGATATAAACCTATAAATGTAAAAACATTGATCCATAAACCGTATGTTTCCATAGAGCCAAGAAGATGGATTTGCTGCCACAGTTTTAGCCAGAACCTTAATAATAGAAACGATGTATAAATAAAACAACCCACAAATGCCCTTAGAATACATCTAAAAGCAGTTTATTGCAAGCAGGTCATGAATCTAAAAAAGTTACCTTCAGTTGAAGCCATTTGTTCATTTTGTTAGTTGATGATATTTAATACATTTCAGGACTTTTACATACCAGTGTTCCTTCTTTAACGAAATCAATTAATCAACTTGTACCTGCTGCCAAATGTTTTCCATCCTTAGACATAATAGTAGTGAAATCAATGACTGGTCATGTGTTGCACCTGACCTGCCAGGTAGTCAAGAGGTCATACAACATCTTACCTGCACCAAAAGGTGACTGTAAAGGTGGGAAACATGACTGTCTGTGCAACATTTAGTGGTAAAGCAGTTAAATATGTGACTGCAATGACAACGTATTTTACAGATTTCTTATGCTTCTGCATAACAATAACAAGATGCAGGTCAAAGATTCTTCATATCTGAATTCTCTTGAGGTCATCTGGGTTGCAAAGGTACACCGAAGGCTTTTCATTTCTCCCGATAGAAAGTCGTCGGCTTTGTTTCTCATCTCTCTGATGTGTTGCGTCCTGAGGTTTTTTACCCTATTTCGTGTTGTTGGACAGGTTCTATTAAAATGACTCATTGATTGGGTCAGGGTGTGGCAAATGAAACTGAATCACAGTTAAATGACGACTTAACAAAGGAAACAGTTTCTCTTTCACACAGGGCCAGGTTGGTTTGGAGAGATTGTTTCTGTTAATAAATGAAATCATGATTAGAAAACTTATTTTTTGATTGATTCTGTTATGTTTCCGTGATATTTGGGGAAAAACAGAACAAATCTGTAAGGTGTTCAACATTTTTTCACAGAACTGCGTTTCTGCCATGACCTGATCACATTCCCCAACATTAATGTATTGATTTAGAAAGTTAAAGTATAACCATTATATCAGTGTCCTACAGCCAATGCTCCTCTTTCAGACACATTTCCTTCCCTCTCTCATCTTCTTGTTCTCCTGACCTTCTTCTGTCTCCATTATTACATTTTCATGTGACATTTGGATGTCAAGCAATGCTTGCATGCAGAAAACCCAGCATCATCTTTATCCAGGACATGAAAGATGGCATCAGCGACTGATGTTTATGGCCGTCAGAGTTAAAACTGGCTTGTCGTGAGGAAGAAACGGCTGACAGCAACATCACATGAACTCCTCTGTGGTTGCTCTGCGTTGCATCATGCAGAAGCTTCGTCGGACTCAGGCGACTTGCTGAAGACTTGCAGATAAATTTGAACAACTTAAATGAGATCCGTTGATTGGTTTTGTTGTTGAACCTCAGGCTGGGTGTAAACAGTGTTGGATGGCGAAGTTCCGACCGGATCCGGAGACCTCACTTCACTTCGTTAATTACAGACAACTGAGAACCTGTTTCAGACGTTGCGCTGCCAGGGAGAGAGGACTAAAGTTTTCATCTCAAAGTAGCAGATGACCTTCTGATATGATACGATGTTGTATATTGGGATTATGATCACCTGCTGATGTTAGAATGCCTCAGGGAAGTTTAGTTCAGCATAGGAGGATTTTATTTCAACCAGTCCCATATCAAAAAGTACAGATCTATGCATCAATCTGGAGGAATCCCAAGCTGAATGTAGAATTCCTAACGGACTATGAACATAGTCCCTTTTATAGACATTTCAGTGATCACTGTTTGCTATTTACTGTTTACTGGACGATGAATGCCTGCACCATCTACTGCACTGGAGGCGTGGTAAGGCGTATTCGTCACTTCCTGTTTTGCACTTGGTGGATTGTTTGGTGTGTGAAGGCTCTCTCGTTTGATCCGATTTCTCTCTACTGTGATATCTCTTACTTGTTATAATACATAAGCACGTTAAAACACATACTTTCTGTTGCTGTATTTAACGTTTGGGGACTCTCCGTGTTTTACACGGTTTTTTCTAGTAGTGGTAACAGGTCGCTAGCTTAGCGTTAGCTTTAGCTCCACCATGGCTACCCGTTCTGCTTTTTCTCTCTCTGAGTCTCCTCTCTCCTGCTCTGTGTCAGATGTTCAGTTACTCCTCTGCCTCCTTTAGTGATAATGGTACGTGTAATAAATGTAGCATTTTTGTAGCTTTGGAGGCGAGGGTGTCGGATTTGGAGGCCCGGCTCCGCGCTGTTGAAAAACCAGCAGATAGCCGAGGCCCCTTAGCCAACGCGGAGCCACGAAGGGTAGCTCGCAGTAGCAGTCCTCCAGCAGACCCCGCGCAGCCGGGATCTCAGGCCGGCTGGGTGACGGTACGTAAGAAGCATAGTCCTAGAAACAGCTCTGCTGAAAGTCACTAATGATATTCTTATCGCCTCAGATAATGGACTTGTGTCTGTACTGGTTCTGTTAGATCTCAGTGCTGCATTTGATACAGTCGATCATAATATTCTCTTAGAAAGGCTGGAATATGCTGTAGGGATCAGGGGAACAGCACTAGGCTGGTTTAAATCTTATTTGTCTGACAGATTCCAGTTTGTTCATGTAAATGATAAATCATCTTTAAACTCCAGGGTTAATTGTGGAGTACCACAGGGTTCAGTACTTGGGCCAATTCTCTTTACTATATATATGCTTCCAATAGGTCAAATTATCAGGCAGCATAGGATAAATTTTCACTGTTATGCTGATGATACTCAGCTTTACTTATCCATAAATCCTGATGAACCCAACCAGTTAGATAGACTACAAGCATGTCTTGAAGACATAAAAACTTGGATGACTTTAAATTTTCTGCTTCTAAATTCAGACAAGACAGAAGTTGTCATCTTTGGACCGGAGTCTTTAAAAAGAAACTGCTTAGTCAATCACTTAACCTGGATGGCATTAAATTGACCTCCGATAATAAAGTAAAAACCTTGGTGTTATTTTTGACCAGGACATGTCATTTAAGTCCCATATTGAACAGGTTTCCAGGATTTCCTTCTTTCACCTCCGAAACATTGCCAAAATTAGAACTATCCTGTCCAGGATTGATGCTGAAAAACTAGTCCATGCATTTGTTACTTCAAGGCTGGACTATTGTAATTCTTTACTATCAGGATGTCCACAAAATGCAGTTAAAAGCCTTCAGCTGATTCAAAATGCTGCAGCAAGAGTTCTGATGAAAATTAAAAAGAGAGATCATATTTCCCCTACTTTAGCTTCCCTTCATTGGCTCCCTGTTAAATCCAGAATAGAATTTAAAATTCTCCTCCTCACATATAAAGCCCTTAATGATTTAGCTCCATCATACATCAGAGATCTGATTGTTCCATATGTTCCTAACAGAGCACTTCGTTCTCAGGCTGCAGGTTTACTGGTGGTTCCTAGAGTCTCTAGAAGTAGAATGGGAGGCAGATCCTTTAGTTATCAGGCTCCTCTCCTGTGGAACCAGCTCCCAGTTTTAATCCGTGAGGCGGACACCCTGTCTACTTTTAAGGCTAGGCTTAAAACTTTCCTTTTTGATAAAGCTTATAGTTAGAGTGGCTTAGGTTATCCTGAGCTATCTTCCTTATTTTACCTCCGTCTTCTTCTCCCCTTGTTGGATGGAGTAAGGGGGAGTCAGGTTTAGCATAAACCGGCTCAATTATGGTTGAGGTGCAAACACACCCTCCATTTCTGCTGCTACCTGTATGACCCCCTCTCTTTTCCAATGGTTATGGTCAATCTGACAGTGAGAGGTATCCCAATCGTTGTGGTTTTTAGTATAACAATGACCATCAGTGGGCTCTAGATGGACAAACTGTCTACTTTTAAGGCTAGGCTTAAAACTTTCCTTTTTGATAAAGCTTATAGTTAGAGTGGTTTAGGTTATCCTGAGCTATCTCTGTAGTTATGCTGCTATAGGCTTAGGCCTCTGGAGGACATAATGACCACTTTCACCCTCTTCGCTACTTTTTCACACTACTCTTCAATTTTGTATTATTTGCTGTTATTTCAGCTTTTAACTTTGTTCTCTCTCTTTTCTCTTCCTAGAAGCTACACCTGGCCTGACTCTGTGTCTACCTGTGACACCTTTCTGGAGAGGGGCATCGTCCGAGCTTCTGCTGCCAACAACTTAATGCTCACCCTCTACCGATGATCCACATGGCCCTGTCTTTCAGTGTTTAACCCTTTCTCTCTCCTAGACATAGCTACTGACTGAGCTTTTACTGTAACTAACTCTATGTGCTCTCTTCAGACTCTAACATTGAAAACTGGCTCAGAGTTTATCTGTTCTTTCTTTCTAGGTGAAACGACTAAAGGAGCTACATCCATTAACATTTACTTTTCCTTCCCATAGAAAGTACTCCTGGATCAGTGCTTCTTTGTTCTCTTTGTGTCTCTGCTCTGTTCTCTCTAACCCCCAGTCGGTCGTGGCAGATGGCCGCTCACACTGAGCCTGGTTCTGCTGGAGGTTTCTTCCTGTTAAAAGGGAGTTTTTCCTCTCCACTGTCGCTACCTGCATGCTCAGTATGAGGGATTGCTGCAATGTCAACGCCAGTGACTGTCCACTGTCTCTACATGCTCATCCAGGAGGAGTGAATGCTGCAAGTCACTGATTGGATGCAATCTGCTGGGTTTCCTTAGATAGAAAAACTTTTTATCCAATTTGAATAAATAACATAATCTGACTGCAGTGTTCAATGGTTAGGACTAATTGGAATGTATGTACCTGACTTTTGTGAAGTGCCTTGAGACGACATGTTGTGAATTGGCGCTATATAAATAAACTGAATTGAATTGAATTATTTACTAACAGCAATTAGCAGTCAAAACTAATGCTAACATGAGGACATACTACCTAACTCATAACTAACTCATACTGCAGGGCAGGGCCAGAGCCTAAAAAATACCGAGGTCCTCCACTCATTATCCCTCTGTACATCAGTTACAAAGAAGACCAAAACGTAATTAAAATGGAAGCATTTATTTAAAACGTAAGTGACTCAAATGTGACATGTATTTGTGTGTGTGCGTGCGTGCGTGCGTGTGTGTGTGTGTGAGTGTGTGTGTGTGTGTGTGTGTGTGTGTGTGTGAATCGATGGGGAGCGACATCATCTCAAGCAACAGGGACTCAGGGCACAACCATGATGACTCACTGAAATGACATGAATTAGTTTATATGAATATTGATTGTTCACACTGCAGAAACACATTCAAAACACAAGATCTGAGCATGCTTCTTACCTCTGTTCTCACACTGTCTCCCTGATTAATCATGAACATAGACTAAAGTTATCCACTTGCCGTAGTCTGTCTTTATGTCTGAATTCATCTTAGGTTTGACTCACTGAAATATTTTTCTAAAAGAACACAAACATAAATAAGGTGTGCTTTATTAAGTAATACACACATTGTATAATGAAACTAATTTGTACTGTATTCTTTACAGTCACATTTAGCCTGGATATCACTGTAATAACACATCTATCCGCGGTCAGCAGTAGTCTGGAGTGAATATAATAAAGGCAGTCAGTTTTTGTTTGGGGACTTGGGTCTCAGCAACACATCCTGGCTGGAGCGGATGGACAGCAGCCGTCTATTTAATCCCTGTTTTTTGTCTGGATTAAATAAACAAAGGAAACCAGTAAAAAAAAAAGTCAAACTTTGCTCTTGCAATAGAAACATTATTATTCTGTCACAGCTGCTCACAAACAATGTGCCAACACAAATCAAACAACATCGTTAATGGGCGGCAACTATTCTAACTACATTTAAAGTGTTATGAAGGTGAAGACTAGTGAACTGTTATTTGGAGAAGAATGAAGTTGAAGTAGAATATTTTTAGCAAGTTACGTCAGCTGCACTCTTCTTCTTCTGGTCTTTGTATGCAAAGCTGCACTCTTCTTCGTAGACATGCCTTACACAGTTGTAGCGCCTCCTACAGTAACCTGGTGGAGCTACTCGAAAGCATTGTTTTGATTCATTTTTATTATACACACAGCAGAAAAGTCCTGAGGTCCGGACTTCGGTGTCCTCTATGGTAGCTATGCTCCAGGGTGATATTTTGTGCCATTGTTGTTAAGTGGTGTCAAATGAATGAGAGTAACATTTTTTTAGATAATTTATTTTTAACTTTCTTTAAAAAAAGTTTGTAAAAGTTTCCGTCCACAAGTTTCTTACAATAGTTTTCTGGAATTTTTGCCCATTTCCTGACAGAAATGGAAGAACAGAGGAACTGGTTCTGAGATTAGGGCTTTGTGATGGGACTGCCTAAATGCCCAGGGACATTGTTCATCCAGAAGACCTGTGATTTCAGCTGCATGTGCATAAAGAACCTGTGATAGCTTTACAATCTTGTCTTTGCTTTTCATCATCAGGTGAATCAGTTCAAAGCATAAATCATTTCATCTTCTTTCTCAACCTGCTTCGGTGCATGAAAACACCAGAATCGGTGATCCATTTAGAAACAGGACTCCAAGCGTTCAAATATTCTCTCTTTCATCACTTTGGCACTAAATGCAACTTGCTTCTGGAACCGGTGAGAATGCATAAGCTTAGTGAGATTTACTTTCTGAATCCAGTGAATACTGTAATAAATGTTAAATCTCTGAACTTAGAAACAAAAGTTCAAAAGCTGAAAGCTTGAAACCATGACTAAATGTGAACCATTAAATGGTTAACTTTTCCCAGCTAAAGAGCTGTCAAGATAATTTACAACTAGAAGTTAAACATTGGAAAACACATGAACTTATGTACTGTGTAAAAAAAATCATTATAACAAGTGGAGTTTAAGAGATAAAATAAGTGCATTTAACCTAAGGGGGCTTTCAGTTTTTACAGTGCAAAAATTAAGGCAGATGGCTCATGCAAAACATGTGCAAAAAATAGAGCAACCTGCACATATTTTTTAAATTTTCCCCACAATTTGAATCACTCAGATGAGAAAGGAGTGAAGCTCATTACTAGATAACGCTGTAAGCCACTTCTTTCTGGAGTGGTTGCAGCAGATATCAGTGGGTAAGAAATTTTTGTTAATATCAACTGTGAAATTCAACCTACACACCTGACTGGGTCTCACAACTTTCATCTATTGTACTTTATCTTAAAATGTGCTTCTTTAAAAAATAAGTACTTATGTTGTTTACTCTGAAGAAGCCCCCAATGTTACTAATAACACCTCTGAATATGTTTGTGGTTCTCCTTAAACCAGTGGAAACTCTGTTGAAGAGGAGGAAGCTGCTGGAGTGATGTAACTGTTTCTGCTGGAGGTGTCAGAGCCATCCTGCCAGTGTCTGGTTGGATTATATTTCACAGTTTAACCTGATAACCTGCCAACCTCCCTCTCAGGGTCTGCTGTCACATTCAGTTCCCTTAACTGAGTAGCTAAATGTTTGTATGTGGAGGGAGCTGCAGGTGGAGGGGAAGGAAGGCCAACAGGGAGGATCCATCCAGAGGATGGATATTTTTTGGAGGATGTTTGTTTGCTTCTTCATGTTATGTCTTACCATCTGCATGTGTGTGTGTGTGTGTGTGTGTGTGTGTGTGTGTGTTTCTTCATGTGCGGTAATGCCTGCATCCATCTCATCCCAGTGGTGTGTAGAAACACAGTCAGAAGGTTAATGTGATTGCCACCAGTGGCTTCGATGTCAGTTGTGATATTATTGTCAGTCTCGCTGTGATTCATCATCGTTCAGCCATGTGTTCGCCCTGTGAAAAACAACTTTCTGCTGTCACATCTATCGCATCAAAGAGTTACCCGTGGAAGACCAATCAGGGACACTGTTGATGGTGAGAGACAGTGAGGAACATCTGGTGTCAGAAAATCCTGCTTTATTTTCACAGTGACTGTTTTTAATCCCAGTCATCTCTGCTCTAGACACACTCGTCAGTGACAGAGGAGGTAAAAACCAAGTCATGTGTTCTTCCTGTCCAGGGTTTATTATTTTATTACCAGGCTAAAATGGTATAACCAGCCAGTTACAAACTAGTTCAAAGTTTACAGCAAAGGTGTGTGGTGTGTGTTGTTGGTGTGATTAAAGGTCTGATGCAGAAGTGAGTGTGTAGAAATCCACAGTAGTGTGGACGGCCACCACAGGACGCAGGCACACCCCACTTCCTGTTTATTTATGCCTTTTGTCCTTCTGTTTAAAGATGAATTGATTTACTCTGTTGGTTATTCATTTTCATCAGGTTCTCCATCTGTAGTTTTTGTGTTGCAAGCAGATTCAACCTGATGTTTTAAGGCCTGAGCTCTGGAAGGGCGACAATGTTAGATGTGAAGTTAGAAGTTAGTTTATTTCAATATTTCATATTATATAGATTAATTCCACACAGAAGGAAATGTTTAACAGTTTATTTCTGACAGTTTTGATGATTCAGGTTTATGGCTGATGAAAACCCAAAATTCAGTCTTTCACCAAATGTAGCAGACCAATAAGAAAAGATTTTTAATGGAGATATATGGACCTGTACAGCATCTGCAATCAGTACTTGGTTTGGGTCCTTTTTGCATGAATTACTGCATCAATGCGGCGTGGCATGGAGGAGGTGAGCCTGTGGTTCTGCTGAGGTGTTCAGGAAGCCCAGGTTGCTTTCATAGCGGCCTTCAGGTCATCTAAATTGTTGGTTCTGGTGTCTCTCATCTTCCTCTTGACAGAACTCCATAGATTCTCAATGAGGTTCTGTTCGGTCCAGTTTCCTGCCAGTCAAGCACAGTAACACCATGGTCATTGGAGTAGCTTTTGGTACCTTTGGCAGTGTGGGCCGGTCCCAAGTCCCGCTGGAAAATGGACTCAGCTTGGCTTTCATCTGAAAAGATGTAAGATCTAATAAGAAGCTTCTGTTATTGTCTCAGTATTAGTTTAACACAAGGAACGTGACAGCTGTAGTCCATGTTCTGGATCTGTCTGTGTGTGGTGGTTCTTGGAGTTCTGACTCCAGCTGCTGTCCACATATTCTGAATCTCCACCAAACTCTTTAATGGGCTTAGCTTCACTTTTCTCTCACAGGCTGGAGGTATCCCTGTTGCTTTTGCAGCTTTTTCTACTGCACTTTTTCCTTTCACTCCATTTTCCAATAACATACTTGGATACAGCACTCTGTGAACAGCCAGCTTCCGTAGCATTTCCTTGATGTTATCAGTGACTGTCTGCTGTACAAATATAACTTCAGCAGTCTTCTGTGTGATTTTGTTACTCATAACGAGGCCATGACATATTTTTGTAACTTTGTTTTTAGCTGCAAGCCATAATCACCAAACATTAACAGAAACAACTGTTCTGAATGTAACATTTTGTTTGTAATGCGTTTTACTTTTTGAATAAAATTGCTGAAATAAATTAACTTTTAAATGATATTCTGATTTACTTAGCTGCACCTAACAGAAGAATGTCATAATGTCCATGTGGTCTGTAGTGTTATCTATAAGTATTAAAGCCTAAATATGGGACTGCATCCTGAGACAAGATCTGTTATATATGTTTAAAACCTGCTTTTGCCTTCATGCACACTTGGCATATGTGACACTTTTTCCCTGCAGTTTATATTAATAATATTTTTAACATCCCCCAGCAGCCTCTTGATGGGTAATTTCGCAGACCCATAAATGACAAAAATGCTTTCCCCTTCGTGTTGTCAGAGGCAGGACTGACAAAATTTCCCATGACACTGACACATGCTGCGGTTTTTCAGCGGCTTCAAAACAGGGCTGGTATTTTTCTTTCTCAAAGAGTTATTGGCTGTAGTTCATAAATCGCTGCTCTGCAAACATCAGAGATAATCTGTCGCTAAAGAACAGATGTATACATTTTTTTTAAAGACTCACATCAATTTCTGGGACATGGCTTGTGTGTGTTGCTGCACCATAACCATTAATTAGGCTGAAGAAATCCAGTCCTTATGGCATTTGACTGAAAACTGTGAAAACATGCATAGTAATCTTCTGCTGTTGATTTGCTTAATTCTGATGGCATTCTGCTGATGCTCTGCAGTTGTGGCAATAAGGCAAAGGGACACATATGTTAATGCACAGTTTTTATGACCTCTGACCTGTAAATGAAGCCACTGTTGAAAGACCACCATAAAATGTCTGTTGAAAGATTTCCTCAGGCCATGTTTAGCATTTTGGTAAATCCAAGCTGAAAGATGTTCACCTCCAAATGTTTCTCAGATGCAGCTGCTCTGGTTGCTAGAAGACCAAAGGAAGTAGAACATTTTTACAGGTTGAAGTGTGAATTGTTTACCTGTCAGGCCCTCAGAAAAAGCCCCAGCATCACATTCAGCATTAAAGAGGAAGCAGACACTAGACAAATCTGGGTTGTTAGACTGTTGGACCTGAGAGAGTTCTCAGGGCTGACTAGATACACCTGAACAACAATCACTGCCATGTTTATTTCATAGCAACATGGAAGGCTGCAGGTGTTTGAGGAAAAGTCGCCTTGAGCTTTCAA
Source organism: Crenichthys baileyi (assembly GCA_036173005.1). NCBI lineage: Eukaryota > Metazoa > Chordata > Actinopteri > Cyprinodontiformes > Goodeidae > Crenichthys > Crenichthys baileyi. The sequence continues at coordinate 206,408 of JAHHUM010000874.1, forward strand.
TCAAAACATCCTCAGGCTTCAGTGCCTTGGTGGGATTAATTCACGGTGATCTGCGCAGAAACACGGAGATGATTTAAATTGGAATTATTCCTTCTGATTGGACGAGTTGAGGTATTGCTTCAGAGCGCCCCTGTTCTTCAGGGGCTGAAGAAAGTCTCATTTCAAACAACCAAACAGGTGTTAGAGGAGAAGCTGGAGTCCTCTGGCTTGATGGATCCCATTTAATCGTCTGACTCTGCTGGGTGCAGCACATTAAAATGACAGGACATAAAAACACGGAGCCTTGTTTTCATCAGGTCCCATCACATCCACCGACCTTCTGCTTGACCTTTTGTCACCGTTGTGTCTTTGAAGGCTTCTGCAGCATGACAAGAAGTTTCATTGTGTGGTTTTCCATGAGGTGGGCTCAAACTGTTGGTTGGAAACCAGTGTAGTGAAATTAACAAGAATAACATGTATGTTCTTACTTTGAGGTAAACAAATAGCTGGAAACTATATTTAATCTACAGCCTCCCTGCTCAGTCTTCTCCCACAGCTGTTCAACATCCCCCTGATTAGACTCACCTGGTTCTCATGTCATTGATCACATTCCCTCTGTACTTCAGCTCCCTGGTTTCCATTGTACCCTGCTGGTTCCTTCTGTGGTATCCTGCCCGGTTCCTCGTCGCATTCTCCACTTGCTTAACTGTAAGTGTTGTTTTTTGCTGTTAATATTACATCCTTTTAACTTACCATGTTGCTCCCATACTGCTGTCTGTGTTTGGTCCAGCTCCAACCTCACAATAAATGGCAGCTTTTAGCCTCATAATGTTGGTTTTGTTTGTCCAAAGTTGTGATCTTCAATCTCTAAAACACTTCTAGAAACTTTTTACTAACTTGTGAAACTTTGGCCTGTAAAAAACAACCGAATCCTGTGATTGGTTAAAATACAACTGCAATTTCACAGTTCACAAGCCAAAATACCAGCGTTGTCAGAGAATTTGGGAATTACATTAGCATCACAGCTACAGACGTACAATTTCAGGGTTCCACAGGCGCAGGGGCTTCTTCACTAGAACAGCACAAGTAAAAACGGACAAAAGAGCTTCTCCCACATAAAAGTTTTATATTTGGTAAATTATGTCATTAACATTAACTAACACAAAGGAGTATTAATCGAAAAGAACAAGCGGAGTATAGTTTTAAGCATTATCAAGGTTTTTAAAGAGTTTTTTACAACAAGGAGGATCTTGAGGTCGAGATTAATTTGAACTATTTACTTTTTAAGCTTCTAGAACTGAAAACTACTTCATCATAGCAGAATAATGAAGTGCCTTGCTAAAGTATTTCTATCCTTTTAACTTTTTCACATTTTAATTTCTTTTGTATCTTCTTGGCGTTTTATGAGACCGACCAACACAAAGTAGTGCATAACGAGACATTAAAGAAAAGTGAAACATGGTTGCAGACATAAATCTGAAAAGTGTGGCATGTGTTTAAATGAAGCACTGACATCATAATGGAAAGAGGGTCGCACAATAGAGTCGGCCAAGCAAGTAGAGCATATGTCAGAGAGGCAGCAGATATGGTAACTCTGGAGGAGCTGCAGAGATCCACAACTCAGGTGAGAGAATCTGCCATTGTGACAAATATTAGTCATGCACTCCATAAATCTGGTCTTTAGTAGAGAGGGACAAAATAAAAGCCAGAAGAGGTCCTGTTTGCTGTCCAGCACAAGCTGCGTAGAAAGTGCAAGAAGGTGCTCTGGATAAATGAGACCAAAATTCAACGTTTTACCTGCAGTTCATCCTATAAACACACCAACCCCATGTTGAAACATGGGGGTGGCAGTTTCATGTTTTGGGAATACTTGTCTTTGGCAGTTGATGGGAAGATGGATGGAGCTAAATCCTGGAAGAAAACCTGTAGGATGTCACAGAAGACCTGAGACTGGGGTGGAGGTTCACCTTCCAGCAGAACAACCACCCTAAACACACAGCTAGAGATACTGCGGATGGTTTAGATCAAAGCAGATTCATGTTTCAGAATGACCTAGTTAAAGTCCAGACCCAAATCCAACTGAGAATCTGTAGCAAGACTTGAAAGTGATGTTCAGAGACATTCTCCATTCAATCTGACTGAGATTAAATTATTTTGCAAAGAGAAACATAACATTTTCAATATGTAGATGTTTAAAGCTGGTAGAGAAATACATCTGAAGACGTGCAGCAGGAACGGCACCGTTTTATAAAGATGTCTGTCTGTCTAGAAGAGCTGTCTGTCTCTCTGTCTGGAGTTGTCTGTCCTTTGTACCTGATCAGCTTTGCAGTCTACCTGCTCTGCTGATATGTTGAGCTACTCCAAACAAAGAGGATTTTTCCAAGTCGCTGAACAACTGAGCTATCCAGGTGTGTGTTACCATAGCAACAGATATGTGCTAGTGAAATGGCAGAGGGGGTCCACTCCATGCAGTAATATGAAGTTCTTCTTTCAGACTATTGTTGCAGGCTGTCAATGAGCTTCTGCAGTGAGAGGGAGGTGTGCAAACAGAGAGTGGATCAGAAGGTCTGGTGCACTGTGAGAATAAACATCATCAGAGGAACTAATTCAGCCTCAGAGATATTATCACATGTTTGAAAGATATCTCACTTAGTCTTCTAGTCAGTCTGCAAACACACTGATTCAGAAAAATACTAAAACTAGACTTCCTCTTTGTTTGCCTTGAACATGTGCTGCCGATGCGTCTTTCTGATGCTGAGAAGCTTTTTCAGGAGGCAGCTGGAAATGGCTTCAGTATAAGAATAAAAGTAAGGAGTAAGTTTGAAGTCATTGTAGATTTTCTCCATTCCACTAAGGGTCACAATTTTACATATAGGTTAAAATATATAAACACACCCTGAGGAATATTTTTATTTGCTGAAGTGGAGCTGCTGCAACGTGAATCAACATTATTCACAGTGTCAGTCATCAGTTTTAGTGTTTTCGTATCTCTGTTGTACTTTAACCAAAGTGTGTCATCTGTGTTTTAGTAAGATCTCAAAAACGGATGGCATGTCTCCTACAAAGTGCATTGCAAAAGTATTCCCACCCCTTAGACCTTTTTACATTTAGTCACATGGCAACATAAAAAGCAGCTCAAAACTGATGTTGATGTTGAAGATATAAGGTTAATATATGATCATAACTGATCCTTTTTTTACATATAAAACTCTATATGTGGCAGAAAACTAACAATGTACCATCCCCATTCTGAAGCATGGCAGTGGCAGCATCATGCTGGGGGGATGCTTTTTTTTCTGCAGGAACAGGAAATCTGTTCAGAGTTGATGGGATGATGGATGGAGCTAAATCCAGAACGATTCAGAATTCAGAATAAAACACTTTGCATGATTTAATGAAAACTGTATTTATCATCCTATAATAGTTGTTTTGCAACAGCTCACACATCAATGAGAAAAACCAAAAACAGATTCAGCTCTTTGACTCCCTTCATGAAGTCCAAAACCAGATTCACCAACATGACCGATGCAGATTTCTGAAGGTATTTACTTATTAGGATATACTTTCATCAGACAACATGAGAGTCAGAACTAAATAGATTCCAGTTTTCTTTCTGATGTCAGATCAGGAAATATTTGTGGAGACAAACCAAAAGTTGTGCATGAAGTGAATGTGGCATTAACTGCAGGAGGAAGATGTCACCTTGCCAGACGTGATCTGTGATGTGTGCAGCATTCAGTGATAAACCATACGTTCCTCCTCTCACCTTGACCTCAGATGTTTCACTCTCGGTTTCTGTTTTAGTCAGCAGCTCTCTGTAAGCTTTCTTCACGTGGACCTGATGTCCTTTAGGAACTCTGATCAACATCATACAGATTTAATTTGGTGAACTTGGTCCTCTTCTTCTCTCACTCTCTTAGTTTTAGTCTTCCTTGTATGAAAAGTGTGTGTTAGAAAAGGGAAATGGAAGCATTATGATATTTTCTGTGTCCAAATGGGTTTAACGTTCTGCAGATCACTGTGTTGTGTTTTGTAAAACGTGGGTTGCTGATTTGGTGATTCTACTTGTGCAAATCTATGCTTATGTTTGACTAAATGAGTGAGTTTTCACTGCATGTGGATTAGTTTTGATTCTAGTGTGTGAGCGATCCTAAAAACTGTAATAATCCCGTCACAACATTGGCTTGGAAGACGAGACGTCGTGTGTACCAAGATGACACTGTGACATTCACAAATGGTGCTTTAAAAGACTGAATTTAATTTATTTATTTTACTTTTGTTTTGAGCTGGTTTCAGGTTTTAAACTTAAAAGTTTGGAATATGAGGTTTTCCTTTCTGTGCTCTGTGTAAATGCCTGCAAATAAGACAAATCGTTCAGTTTGGGGCATAACTTTAATGTTAAATGTAAGCCCTTTTAGATGTGTTTGCTGACTGCATTTAGTATGAAAATAACATGAATTTGTTGGTCAGGCTAAGGCTGTGCTAGCTGAACTTAGAGGTTTTGAAAACGTGAAACATGACTTTAGATTGGAGAAACACGTTAATGATGAAAAAACAAGTGGAGACAAGCAGATATTTTCCTTTCTCTCTTCTGTCAACAGCCAGCAGCAAACACTCAGCAAGACTGAGACGGACACGTCATCTCTCATCTACAAGTGCAGAGGAGAGAAGTTAAAACCAAACAGGAAAGTAAATTGACTTAATGAACAGAACATGTCTTTAGAGTTCAGTAGGGTTGGTATCTGTCCGAACTTTGAATTTATGGCTGAAAAGGAGGAGGGACAGATTGGGTTCAGGTCAAACTGCAGACTGAATTCATGTTCATTTCTACATGTTTCACCACAGATAGTCACCCGTCTGCATCATCTTGCTTCATATTTTTGTGGTATTGGTTCATTTATTACTAAAATCACCTGTCAGTGGAAATTCATCCCTTGTTCACAAGTCGCCCTGCAGCTGACAGCTGGGCTGGTGCTGCCTGTCACCTGACCTTGTTATCTCCCTGCCCAGCTGCTACCCATTACTAATTAGTGTCACTTTAATAAATGAGCCGTTGACACTTCCTCCCTGTCAGCTCACAATTGTTACTGGTTCTGCTCCTCTCTGGATCAGTTTTAGGCTTGTCTTCACCGACTGTAAAGCTGCTATTAGAGCGATGTTTGTAATCCATATTTATTGTCCACTTCCTTTTAATGAGCATGCTAGCACCTGTGAGTTGCACTTGATTGGAACACAACAAATAAATTAGAGCAAAAAAGAGTAGGCGGTCATGCCTGACCCGCTCCAATCACCTCAGGTTACAGGTCTAGGTCCTGGCAGGACGCTGAAATCATTAAGTCTGTCATAGATCCTGCCTTGATTACGGCACAATTCTGTGTGGCGTCTCATAAATAAGCTTCTGCAACATTTATTTCCATCCAGAGATGCATTCATTTTTCACCAAGATCTTGTAGAGATGATGGGAGAGTCGGAAATTCATTCTCAGATGGGTTAAGTTCTGGACTCTGTGGTGACCAATCATGTCTGAGGATGTCTTATCCTTGAACAACTCTTGCACAGTTTTAAACGTGATGAATCCTGGCATTGTGAAAAAGAACCTTACTGATGGAATAACCTGATCAATGAGTATCTTCAGATGACTTCATTCTTTGGGTTCATAATGTTGCTGAATCTGGACCTGACCCTCTGCAGGAACCCTATAACACTGCCCCCACAGGCCAAGAGGCATGATTACTTCATGCTCCTCTCTTCTTGCCCTGATGTGGCCACGACTCAGGGACCAGGTCATTCTGGACTCATTGGATCACATGATCTTCTTCCATTGCTTCAGAGACCAATCTGTATGTCCCCTGACGAGCCAGAGCCTACAGATCAGTGGATTTATTAAGGCCACCCAGCTTCTCCGCCCAGATACCTAGAGACCCCCAAAACAGACAATAGTTCTGCTGTTGTTTTTGTTCTACTTGATATCTCCAAACGTTTTGGTGACCACCATCCTAAATCATTCAAGGTTTTGACCACATTTCTCCTCTGAGGATGATGTTTCACGGCTATCCTCCCAGTTTTTAACAGTTTTTAACCCAATGTTTTAAAACCCTCTCCTTAGATGTCTTCTTTGCCTGATTTTAATAATCTCTTCTGAAAGAGATTAACATCAACCACAGAAGGTCACGGACGTCTGTCAGTCTGGAAAGGTTTACAAAGCCATTTCTAAAGCTTTGGGACTCCCGAGAACCATCAGACAGGTGGGTGATTGTTAGGAAAAATCTGGACTCGTCAGATCACCAAAATAATGTAAATGGCCTATAATAATTTTGCAGGCCATGTGCACAAAAGAGGTCGTGATTTTGGAAATCTTACTGGGTAAAATGGGATCACATAGCTCGCTGCATAAAATCACATTCTTCTTTAAATCTCTCTGGACTACAAGATGACTGGGCAACACGTGACAGAGCTGCTGCCACCAGCTTGCTGCTCCACCTGGCATTAAAGGATGTAGGACCATCCAACCATACGCATTAGACCAAAGGAAGCATCACTTAACAAAAATGGTTGACCTTAACATCTCCTAGCATGCACCTACAAAACATTCACTGTACCTCCACTTCCACTTACTTATTACTGTCATCTCCCTGTATTTTACACACTACTTCCAAATGTAGATGACCTGAAGAAGGTTAAATTTCCTTCCAGTAGGCAAGTGTGACCTGAATTAGCTTCATAAAACAGGGGAGAAATATTAAAAACCCAAAGAAAAACCTTCTGGATCAAGCACCTCAGAATACACATGATGACTTAGTTTCATGTCAATAAAGCTGCTGCAGACGGCATATTCAGGCATTTTGGGCCAAACTTATTCTAGGACAGTTTTGCAGGCTATAATTTCAGTGAACTGAGTGAAAACTACACGTTTACTCCTCCTTTTGAGTCATTTTGCAGAATAAAGACGTGTTTTTACCCGTATTGTCTCACTGTGATACTGTCAAGGATGAAAAGTTTTGTAAAGTCACCAACGTACAATCATCTCGTCATTTTACTGCTTTTCCTTAAAGCGTCTGTCAGGTCATTGTTCTGTGCAACTTTACTGTTTGTGATTCAGACTCTCGTTCATCTTGTTTCATGTTTTCTGTGCCAGGAATCTGTTTTTTCTTCTCTCATCTGATTAAACACTGATTAAACCCATAGTTACAAAAACCAATCTTAGCTTGGAGATACGTGGGTCAACTGCATTTATTAATTAAATAAATTGGGGAACAATTCAGTTGGAAAGTATGGTGAAGGAAGCAGCGCCAGCTTAGTGCATATGGCCATTGGATTGGATTTAGGCAGTTGTTTGCTTGTTTCTTGATATCTGAGGTAAAACTGGTGCTTTGAATGAATGTTTTTTGTTGTTTTTTTCCATTTTTGCTCACATTAAAATCTCAAATTGTGATGTACAGGGGTTGGACAATGAAACTGAAACACCTGTCATTTTAGTGTGGGAGGTTTCATGGCTAAATTGGACCAGCCTGGTAGCCAGTCTTCATTGATTGCACATTGCACCAGTAAGAGCAGAGTGTGAAGGTTCAATTAGCAGGGTAAGAGCACAGTTTGGCTCAAAATATTGAAATGCACACAACATTATGGGTGACATACCAGAGTTCAAAAGAGGACAAATTGTTGGTGCACATCTTGCTGGCGCATCTGTGACCAAGACAGCAAGTCTTTGTGATGTATCAAGAGCCACGGTATCCAGGGTAATGTCAGCATACCACCAAGAAGGACGAACCACATCCAACAGGATTAACTGTGGACGCAAGAGGAAGCTGTCTGAAAGGGATGTTCGGGTGCTAACCTGGATTGTATCCAAAAAACATAAAACCACACCTGCCCAAATCACGGCAGAATTAAATGTGCACCTCAACTCTCCTGTTTCCACCAGAACTGTCCGTCGGGAGCTCCACAGGGTCAATATACACGGCCGGACTGCTATAGCCAAACCTTTGGTCACTCATGCCAATGCCAAACGTCGGTTTCAATGGTGCAAGGAGCGCAAATCTTGGGCTGTGGACAATGTGAAACATGTATTGTTCTCTGATGAGTCCACCTTCCGCCATCCGGGAGAGTTACGGTGTGGAGAAGCCCCAAAGAAGCGTACCACCTAGACTGTTGCATGCCCAGAGTGAAGCATGGGGATGGATCAGTGATGGTTTGGGCTGCCATATCATGGCATTCCCTTGGCCCAATACTTGTGCTAGATGGGCGCATCACTGCCAAGGACTACCGAACCATTCTTGAGGACTATGTGCATCCAATGGTTCAAAGATTGTATCCTGAAGGCGGTGCCGTGTATCAGGATGACAATGCACCAATACACACAGCAAGACTGGTGAAAGATTGGTTTGATGAACATGAAAGTGAAGTTGAACATCTCCCATGGCCTGCACAGTCACCAGATCTAAATATTATTGAGCCACTTTGGGGTGTTTTGGAGGAGCGAGTCAGGAAACGTTTTCCTCCACCAGTATCACGTAGTGACCTGGCCACTATCCTGCAAGAAGAATGGCTTAAAATCCCTCTGACCACTGTGCAGGACTTGTAGATGTCATTCCCAAGATGAATTGACGCTGTATTGGCCGCAAAAGGAGGCCCTACACCATACTAATAAATTATTGTGGTCTAAAACCAGGTGTTTCAGTTTCATTGTCCAACCCCTGTATTTTTTGGTGGGATTTTATGTGACAGATCTAATGAAACTAAAGGGCAGCTGTGATGTGAAACTATAATCATCATTTCCGTAAATAAAACATTGAAATGTGGCATGCATTTGTATTTGGCCCCCCTGGATCAGTACTTTGGAGAACCCTTTTTGCTGAACATGAGCCATAACTCCTTTGGGGGTGTGTCGTTATCAGCCTCTCTATGAAGTTTTTTCCCTTGCTCAGTCAAGCTCATTCAGATGAGAATGAGAGCATCTCTAAGCACCAACATTCAAGTTCTGCCACACAATCCTAATTGATACACTGTTGGACTTTGACTAGGCCAGTAGAGTAAAGGGATTTTTTCAATAATGGCTTCCTTCTTGTCCTAACTGCTTGATCAGAAGGCAACTGGACTTCTTCTCTTATTTCTTAAGAACGACTCACCTGTAATCCAAAAGACTTCTTCAGTTTTTAACGTGGTTAGAACAATCACACTATTAGGGCCATTAAGTTCACTAAAAGGACAATTAGGTGTCCAGTCACAGGTCCTACCCTCTATTCAGCTCAATGTTTGGGTCGTTGTTGCCCAACGATACAAACATTCCCTAGCGATGCCATATCAGATGCTTTGTTCTCATGTCCCAAAGGTGCGAGTAACTGGAAAACTGCTTGTTGAGACGCGTCAGATGAAAGATGAAACCTGAGGCTGCCTCCTCTGTCTAGTTTTGGTTTTTCATGGTCATGTTTTTCATGTGTTTTAATGCCCAATAATAATGTTCTATAACACACATCTGGAACCTTCACAGAACAGCTGCATTTGTACTGAGATTAGGTCAGACAGGTGGACTCTGTTTAGTACAAAGCAGCATCAGGGTCGCTTGGAGGAAAAATGTTACATAATTGTTGGACCACTTGTTTGCTGAATATTGGACCATTTACACATTGCTGGACACCACCAGGCCTTCCGACATCATCGGCCATTTTGTATCCAGTATTGTCCGCCACTACAAATCCCAGTGGGCACTGCGGCTGGTAGGATGGGGACGTCACAAGAAGTCTGACGTCACACGAGATTATATATGGAAGGCGGGAGCTTTAAAACCTTGCTTTTCAGCTGGAGATCTCGACAGATTACCACGCAACTGAAGCATCCTCTGGAGAAGAAGAGGTCCCACGTGGAGTCTTCATTTATTCTCCTTCGTTGGCCACGAAAAGAACGTTCATGACAGAAATTCCTGGAATAAGAAGGCCAGAAATTTCAACTTTACCGATCGAAGGTGTTAGTTTAACACGTAACCAAAAAACCACGGAGTTTCAAGGAGACGGATAGCCACCTTGTTTTTTGTTCTAGTCGACTGCTGACGGTCAGATCATATTTTTCCCTTTCGCCAAGGAGGCCAAAGGACGAAGATTGACCGCTCTTCCCGAAGTTAACCGTGGACGCACGTTAACTTCCAACTTTCCCCCTCCTCCTCTCCCCCTCACGCGGGCAGCCCTGAAGAATTGCTTCACAAAGTAATACCCATCTTTTATTATTTTCTTTGATTTCTTTTTTAGAAGTAGTCTGGGCAGGGTAGAGAGAGATAGGATTTTTTAGTGCGATCAGATTTGCAATTTATAGTCTGATGTTATGAAATTGTATTTGCATGCAACATTGTATTGACTCCTGAGGCCGCAGCGTCTCACAAGTTGTCTTACCAGGCGAACACCGGAGCGCCGGTACTGGACTACGACAGTAACCTCATGGTGAAATTCACCATTTTCTTTGTTCCAACTTTACTGCTTGCTAACTTGCCGCCAAAAGGTTTATGACTCTTTGTCTAAGCTGAGTTTACAACTTTGCTGTGGGGGTTTTATAACCGCCCGTGTCCCGCTGGGCCAGCTTTCTGGCGGGCTGCTCCCAAACTCCGTTCAACACCACATCCCTTTGTCATATTACCACTTTTGCCATAACTGCTGGTTGATTCAATACACACACACTGCTGTTTTGCTTTATTTTGTTAGTTAGATATTTTACCCTTTTGTGTAGAACTTTGCATGTTTGAGTAGGTGAAGATTATTGAATCGGGGAGTTGATTGTATCAGGCTGATTGATTTAATAAATTTTCACGTAGATAAAGAGAAGGCGTTTTGTGTTTATTCTGTGCAAGAGTGATTCGTCAGTCAAAATAAGGCAAAGTTCCCCACGTTTCGGCAGAAACGGTCGATTAAACAGTGACATTTAATAATTGTAATTATCAGAGGCCTTGAGCCATAATTACAACACCAGAGGACAGCTCTGGTTTCAATTCATAAACGAGGATTTTGGTTAAGGAGTTAATTTTATCGGATTATGATTTTAATTATAATTCTTGATAAATATTCAATTAATCAGTAATCTATAATTACAACATAATAAAGTGGAATTACTGAGAATAAAAGTCAAAGTTAGATTTCAAACAAAAAGTTGAATTGGTGAGAAGAAACTTATTCAGAATATTTAGAATAAAGTGGAAATGATGTCTCATAGAAAAGGTGCTGTGACATTTCTGAGGAGGCTTGATATGCATCAGGATAACCTCTGATCTGATAGTGTGCATCCACAGGATATTTATATGCGGGAATAGAAATACTTTTTGATAATAAATCCTACATTAGAGTACCAGCTCTTTTTACACAGGGCATGATTGGCGCAGTTCTTTGGCACAATATCATTTTGACTTTAATCTTGAACCAGGAATATTTTTTTTCTATCATAATTTAGTAATAAAGTGGCTTAAGTTGATCTGGATTTTATTTTGGAGTTATCACAGAGAAGAGGACTGAATATAAATGCACGCAACACTTTCCAATTTTTTATTTGTAAAAGAATTTGAAAACTTTTTTTCTTTGCATGCCACAAGTATGCACTACATAGTGTTGGTCTACCCTATAAATCCACATAAAATCCAGATGAGATGCATTCAAGTTTGCATTTGTAACAAGTTCAGGAGGTATAGATACTTTAGTGAGGTACTGTAGCCATGGAGCTTACAGTTAATGCAAATAACTACATAATGTCCTTCTGAACGAAGCAGATTCGCAGCTGCTTGGTGTTGGAGATGAAGGACCGTGCGCACTTTTAGGCTCAGGACTTAAATATGCAAACGTTTCACATACAGTAATCGTAGACTCATGAACGAAGTGGATGGCAGACTGCGACTGAATGACTGCTGGATGAGTAATTACTGAGTGAGATTGAGTGAGACTACAGTGAGGCTACAGACTACAGAAGCTAAGCAGGATGAATTTGATTTGCTGACTTTGAGTTTGTACTTTGAAGATGTCATTGATGAAGTAGAAGAAAACTGTCAGATTCCTCACAGTGAGGTTGTAAATGTGAGTTGCTGCATGTAAGTACAAAGACTCAGCATCTGACCATTATGCTCAGACTTTCTGTTTAAAGGATTCCATTTCAGTGGCAGAGGCAAAAACTCGGGTCTGGGAGGAATTCGGTGATGCCATGGAGAAGGACTACCGGTTGGCCTCAAAGCAATTCTGGCAAACAGTCCGGCGCCTCAGGAGGGGGACGCAGTGCTTTGCCAACACTGTTTACAGTGGACGTGGGAGGCTGCTGACCTCGACTGGGGACATTATCAGGCGGTGGAAGGAGTACTTCGAGGATCTCCTCAATCCTGCCATCACGCATTCCCTGGTGGAAACAGAGGCTGGGGACTCGGGGTTGGACTCTTTCATCACCCAGGCTGAAGTCACCGAGCTGGTTAAAAAGCTCCACGGTGGCAGTGCTTCGGGGATGGATGAGATCCGCCCTGAGTACCTCAAGTCTCTGGATGTAGTGGGGCTGTCATGGTTGACACGCCTATTCAACATGGCGTGGCGGTCGGGGACAGGGCCTCTGGACTGGCAGACTGGGGTGGTGGTCCCCCTTCATAAGAAGGGTGACCGGAGGGTGTGTTCCGACTACAGGGGATCACACTCCTCAGCCTCCCTGGTAAGGCCTATGCCAGGGTATTGGAGAGGAGAGTCCGGCCGATAGTCGAACCTCGGCTTCAGGAGGAGCAGTGTGGTTTTCGTCCCGGCCGTGGAACACTGGACCAGCTCTATACCCTCTACAGGGTACTCGAGGGCTCATGGGAGTTTGCCCAACTGGTCCACATGTGTTTTGTGGACCTGGAGAAGGCATTTGACTGTGTCCCTCGTGATGCCCTGTGGGGGGTGCTCCAGGAGTATGGAATCGGGGGCCCTTTATTAGGGGCCATCCGGTCTCTGTATAAGCGGAGCAGGAGTTTGGTTCGCATTGCCGGCACTAAGTCGGACCTGTTCCAGCTGCATGTTGGACTCCGGCAGGGCTACCCTTTGTCACCGATCCTGTTCATAACTTTTATGGACAGGATTTCTAGACGCAGCCAAGGGCCGGAGGGGGTCTGGTTTGGGGACCAGTGGATTTCGTCTCTTCTTAATGCAGATGACGTGGTCCTGCTGGCCCCCTCTAGCCAAGACCTATAGCATGCGCTGGGGCGATTCGCAGCCGAGTGTGAAGCGGCTGGGATGAAGATCAGCTCCTCCAAGTCAGAGGCCATGGTTCTCGACCGGAATAGGGTGGCTTGTCCTCTTCAGGTTGGAGGAGAGTTCCTGCCTCAAGTGGAGGAGTTTAAGTATCTCGGGGTCTTGTTCACGAGTGAGGGAAGAATGGAGCGGGAGATCGACAGACAGATCGGTGCGGCTGGGGCAGTAATGGGGGCACTGTGCCCGTACGTTGTCGTGAAGAGAGAGCTGAGCTGAGCTGAAAAGTAAAGTTCTAGATTTACCGGTCGGTCTACGTTCCTACCCTCACCTATGGCCATGAACTTTGGGTCATGACCGAAAGAACGAGATCCCGGATACAAGCGGCTGAAATGAGCTTCCTCCGTAGGGTGGCCGGGCACTCCCTTAGAGATAGGGTGAGGAGCTCGGCCATCCGGGAGGGGCTCAGAGTAGAGCCGCTGCTCCTCCACATCGAGAGGAGCCAGTTGAGGTGGCTCGGGCATCTATATCGGATGCCTCCTGGACGCCTTCCTCGGGAGGTGTTCCAGGCACGTCCCACTGGGAGGAGGCCCAGGGGACGGCCCAGAACACGCTGGAGGGACTATGTCTCTCGGCTGGCCTGGGAACGCCTTGGGCTCCCCCCGGAGGAGCTGGAGGAGATGTCTGGAGAGAGGGACGTCTGGGTGTCTCTGCTGAGTCTGCTGCCCCCGCGACCCGGTCCTGGATAAAGTGGAAGACGACGACTACGAGTACGAGGATTTCATTTCATTTTTCCTAAGGCTGAATTAGCGTCTCTTTTTAAAGATAACAGTCGTGTTTAAAGGAGGACACCAGGGGGACACTGTGGGCTTCTGCAAATTGTTCAGCTGAACTTTCATCTTGAGGGTTAGGGTTAACCATTTTTTTATCCATTCAGGAGAATCCTCTTTATGTCATGGTGGATCTCCAGTGGTTGTTTCTGTTGGTCAGTGCAGACTGGTAGAGGAGTTGTGGTGTGATGAAGGAAGGGTTGGACCAGCACTGGAATCTTGTAGATTGTGGTGAGCTCCCCAGGTAAGTTTTGCAGGTATGGTCTGAACCAGGAAGTGACTTTACCACCTAAGAGCGACTGGCGGAGGCTCGCTCCATGTTGGTAGCTGTGGGTCACAAAGTAATCACCTAAGCAACATAATAACTCTAAAGCAAAGCTAGGAGGGCTGGTCTACTACAAGAATGTGGTTATATCATCCTGATTCATAATATCTAGCAGCTGGAGTTCACGTTGACCTTTGGTTTGATCAGGGATTATATTTTAAATGTCAACTGGCCGAAACTAAATAATAGACGACCAGTTTTAGAGTTTGATCCAAAGTTTCCAGAAAACAATTAACAGCTGAGTTAAATTATACATAAGTATAAGTAAGTAAGTAAAAATGTTTCTGATATATTTCCATACTTCACTAAAATCATTTAAATACTAAGTGTATTTCTTACAGGAAAGAAATGAAAGAAGAAGAGGATGAACTGATGACGAGGTGAACCAATCACAATAAAGAAGCAGCACAAATAGGTTCGTGAATTATTTTAGCCACATTTCAGCCATCATATTTAATCATCAATCTAACATTTTATCTTTGGTAATTTTTGTCATATCTGTGCGACTGTCCCAAAAGAAATATTTGAACACAACATTTAAGAGTTTGGAGAATGACGAGGATCTTTTCTGAGGGAGGTGTTTCAATTAAGAAGCACACATATGGTCAGTTTTCTAATCTTCACCTAACCAGAACCAGAGAGGATTAGGAGACCAAGACCAAACCAATGAGATAGCATTTTAAGGAAAACTGCTGTAGTCATAATAATGCAGCTGCTGCTGCATTAAAGAGAGTCTGGCTGAGGCGACTCATTAACAATCCAAACTATACCAGGACTAACTGGTTGTACTGGTACTGGTTTCAGTTAGGTGCTCTGCCACAACATTTAGGTGAAGCCTAACTGGATGCAGACTCAACTAAATGCTACTGGTCCAGTAAACCTGACAAGCTGCTAACAAGCTAAACAAACCAGGTGACTCTGAAGAGCGCATAAATCTAGCTAAACGTTACCAGACTTCGTGTTAGCTGCAGGCAGAACAAGAGGAAGCCACAGGTGGAGGCAACAGGTGGAGGTGGAGGCTTTAACCCACTTAGTGTTCCTTCTTTCTGCCTGACGTACACAGCTGTATATTTACACTGGAAAAGGTTTTATTATTTCATCTTCGGACTAAATAGGCACAGCAAGGAAACTTTGACAGAAAAAAAACTTTACTGGTTGCGTTTGAATGCAGTGATGACCTTCACAGTAAGTTGTAGAAATAAACGGATGTTGTAGCTGTGGTCTTGAGAAAACAACCCAGAGTCCAGCACGTTCGAGACCAAGACGAGGTCAAGACTTTGAGAACGTGGTCTCAAGACCGGTCTCTGTTTTAGGTACATAAGCATAGCCGTGGGAATAGATCTCACCAAGAGGCGTCCAGCGACACATGCATATTGTTAATCTTTATTTAAATATTTATTTGTGGTCCTGGTTGTGTTATAAAATGTGGATGTAAAGTTGGACCCCTCCCCAAGTAGTTGTTAATTTATGGGTTGTGTATTTGATTCTGAGCTAAAAAGATTTCTAAAATTTATTTTCTTAGTAAAACTGCTGATAATTAAGGACAAATTTGTTAAATTCTTTAGTACACGAATCAACCTGATGCAGAAATACTCAAATGATTCTGCAGTTGTGGGGTGGATCAGAGATGGAGAAGAAGCTGAGTACAAGAAGGTGGTGGACCACTTTGTGGCATGGTGTGGAAACAATCATCTCATCTTGAACGTGAATAAAACAAAGGAGAAGATTGTAGATTTTAAGAGAAACAGGAATAGGTCAGGCACTGTTTCCATCATGGGAGAAGAGGTGGAGGTGGTGGAGGAGTATAAATACCTTGATGTTCACCTGGACGACAGACTGGAGTGGAGATGCAACTGAAGCCATCTACAAGAAGGGACAGAGCAGACTGTACTTTTTGATGAAGCTTAGGACATTCAGTGTTTGCAGCAAGATGCTGCAGATCTTCTATAAGTCTGTTGTGGAGAGTGTGATCTTTGGCTCTGTTCTGGGGACTCCTCTAGAACCTCTGGAGATCATTGTACAAAGAAGGATTCTTCTTAAAATGAGGAACATTATGGAGAACGCTGAGCATCCTCTTCATCAGACTGTCCTACAACAACAGAGTGTCTTCAGTCAGAGGCAGGACGCTACAGGAGATCCTTCCTGTCCACAGCCAGCAGCATCTACAACGACTCTGAAGAAACCTTGGATTATATGAGCTACAACCACATTAAATTTACCTTTGGGACTAATAAAGTATTTTTGACTTGACTTGAATTGAATCTGTAAAATACATTTGAAAATGTATAATTTTTCTTCCATGTAACAATTATGCTTTACTTTGTGTTGGTCTGTCACATAAAATACAATAAGCTTAGTGGTTGCATCTTGCATTCAGCCAGGATTATTCCCAAACATTCATAAGTCATTCATCTTCTTGCTAGAAGTATGTCTGTCACCATGAAGCTTCCCTGCATCCCAAGAGTGTAAAATTATTCATAATTCATCATATTTCTCATAAAGATGAAACTGCTATAAGGCTGTCTTTGTTTTTTGCTTCACACACAAACAACAAATCAAGAAGGAAACCTTCTGCAGCGTTGTTCTTGCCTGCTAGATTTATGCAATCAATTCGAACACAGTGGGAATTACTGGAGCCCTGGGGCAAAGCAGTTCATGAGTTACCAAAATGACTCCAATAAATGTTTCCAAGTTGCAATTCAGAACTAAAAGATCTTGGACTCAGTTATCTGCTCCAGAGGAAAACAATAGAGGAAGAGAAAGAAAGAGTAGGAGATGATGTAGTAAAGGAAGAGGGAGGCAGAAAGGGAATACAGGAGTGCATCAGTTGGAAAAGAAGATAATGCTCCATTTAAAAAAGTGGGATTGCTGCAGCAGAGCTTTCCCCAGAGTGCAGGTAAAGCAGCCATTGACTTACTGTGTCCTATCTGAGCTGCCTTAAGAAAGAAGCTGCTGAGTAACTTTGTTTGGGATGAAGTTACAGCAAACAGTAAATTCTCCCACGCAGCCTAAAATCATCCAGCATAAACAAGACAGAGATGATGGGGGGAAGGTTCTAAAAGGACATATCAGCTCTTCCTCTTCCTCTTCCTCTTCCTCACCCCTCGCCATGATTTTAACCCTCAACTTTCTCTTTATCTCTCTCTTGCAAGCTCTTCCCCTCCATCTATCCTTCCCTCCATCCCCACATTCCACAGCCGTTGCCTTGGCAACAATACAAAGAGATTTCCTTTGCAGCTCTGTCACCGTGGCAACGCTTGGCTTTCCTCCAGGCCATTGTTAGAAGCACGCTGCACTCCCGTCCACTCCAGCCAGCGTGTGCTGACCGCTGTCTGCGCGGGGACGCTAATCACTCCATGTGTCAATGCGTCCGTGGGGACAGACATGGAGAGTCTCCGACTGTGAAGCTGCTGGAGACGGTGGGTATCGATTGTGCAGAGCACTTTAGTTTTGTTTGCTTCAAGCAGTGACTCGGATGTAGCGATTAAAAGGTCTAGACTGGAGTGACGTTCATCTTGTTTGGTTATTTCTCAGCAAACTATAAAATCTGAAAATACAGTAATAATAAAAAAAAAGTACACCCTCTGTCAATCTGATTGGAGGTTTTGAGACATAACAAGAATGATCTTTATCAGGTTCTTTTACACAGAGATGAAGCCACAGTGGAAAAAATGGTTGATTATCATGTTCACATCACTGAGAAATTGAAATGTTAAAAAACATACAACCAATAAATCAATCAAGCTTTAAAATTAAGCATTAAAGCAATAAAACAAATAGAATAAGACAAGAAAAACTGAAGCCCTTACAAAATGCTATTTCTGTAGAGGAATTAGTTTGTACACCCCCTCGAGCTTCTACTGTGACTAACTCTATGTGCTCTCTTCAGACTCTAACCTTGAAAACTGGCTCAGAGTTTATCTGTTCTTTCTTTCTAGGTGAAACGACTAAAGGAGCTACATCCATTAACATTTACTTTTCCTTCCCATAGAAAGTACTTCTGAATCAGTGCTTCTTTGTTCTCTTTGTGTCTCTGCTCTGTTCTCTCTAACCCCCAGTCGGTCGTGGCAGATGGCCGCTCACACTGAGCCTGGTTCTGCTGGAGGTTTCTTCCTGTTAAAAGGGAGTTTTTCCTCTCCACTGTCGCTACATGCATGCTCAGTATGAGGGATTGCTGCAAAGTCAACGCCAGTGACTTACCACTGTCTCTACATGTTCATCCGGGAGGAGTGAATGCTGCAAGTCACTGACTGGATGCAATCTGCTGGGTTTCCTTAAATAGAAAAACTTTTTATCTAATTTGAATAAATAACTGAATCTGACTGCACTGTTCAATGATTAAGATTAACTGGAATGTATGTACCTGACTTTTGTGAAGTGCCTTGAGACGACATGTTGTGAATTGGCGCTATATAAATAAACTGAATTGAATTGAATTATTTACTAACAGCAATTAGCAGTCAAAACTAATGCTAACATGAGGACATACTACCTAACTCATAACTAACTCATACTGCAGGGCAGGGCCAGAGCCTAAAAAATACCGAGGTCCTCCACTCATTATCCCTCTGTACATCAGTTACAAAGAAGACCAAAACGTAATTAAAATGGAAGCATTTATTTAAAACGTAAGTGACTCAAATGTGACATGTATTTGTGTGTGTGCGTGCGTGCGTGCGTGTGTGTGTGTGTGAGTGTGTGTGTGTGTGTGTGTGTGTGTGTGTGTGAATCGATGGGGAGCGACATCATCTCAAGCAACAGGGACTCAGGGCACAACCATGATGACTCACTGAAATGACATGAATTAGTTTATATGAATATTGATTGTTCACACTGCAGAAACACATTCAAAACACAAGATCTGAGCATGCTTCTTACCTCTGTTCTCACACTGTCTCCCTGATTAATCATGAACATAGACTAAAGTTATCCACTTGCCGTAGTCTGTCTTTATGTCTGAATTCATCTTAGGTTTGACTCACTGAAATATTTTTCTAAAAGAACACAAACATAAATAAGGTGTGCTTTATTAAGTAATACACACATTGTATAATGAAACTAATTTGTACTGTATTCTTTACAGTCACATTTAGCCTGGATATCACTGTAATAACACATCTATCCGCGGTCAGCAGTAGTCTGGAGTGAATATAATAAAGGCAGTCAGTTTTTGTTTGGGGACTTGGGTCTCAGCAACACATCCTGGCTGGAGCGGATGGACAGCAGCCGTCTATTTAATCCCTGTTTTTTGTCTGGATTAAATAAACAAAGGAAACCAGTAAAAAAAAAAGTCAAACTTTGCTCTTGCAATAGAAACATTATTATTCTGTCACAGCTGCTCACAAACAATGTGCCAACACAAATCAAACAACATCGTTAATGGGCGGCAACTATTCTAACTACATTTAAAGTGTTATGAAGGTGAAGACTAGTGAACTGTTATTTGGAGAAGAATGAAGTTGAAGTAGAATATTTTTAGCAAGTTACGTCAGCTGCACTCTTCTTCTTCTGGTCTTTGTATGCAAAGCTGCACTCTTCTTCGTAGACATGCCTTACACAGTTGTAGCGCCTCCTACAGTAACCTGGTGGAGCTACTCGAAAGCATTGTTTTGATTCATTTTTATTATACACACAGCAGAAAAGTCCTGAGGTCCGGACTTCGGTGTCCTCTATGGTAGCTATGCTCCAGGGTGATATTTTGTGCCATTGTTGTTAAGTGGTGTCAAATGAATGAGAGTAACATTTTTTTAGATAATTTATTTTTAACTTTCTTTAAAAAAAAGTTTGTAAAAGTTTCCGTCCACAAGTTTCTTACAATAGTTTTCTGGAATTTTTGCCCATTTCCTGACAGAAATGGAAGAACAGAGGAACTGGTTCTGAGATTAGGGCTTTGTGATGGGACTGCCTAAATGCCCAGGGACATTGTTCATCCAGAAGACCTGTGATTTCAGCTGCATGTGCATAAAGAACCTGTGATAGCTTTACAATCTTGTCTTTGCTTTTCATCATCAGGTGAATCAGTTCAAAGCATAAATCATTTCATCTTCTTTCTCAACCTGCTTCGGTGCATGAAAACACCAGAATCGGTGATCCATTTAGAAACAGGACTCCAAGCGTTCAAATATTCTCTCTTTCATCACTTTGGCACTAAATGCAACTTGCTTCTGGAACCGGTGAGAATGCATAAGCTTAGTGAGATTTACTTTCTGAATCCAGTGAATACTGTAATAAATGTTAAATCTCTGAACTTAGAAACAAAAGTTCAAAAGCTGAAAGCTTGAAACCATGACTAAATGTGAACCATTAAATGGTTAACTTTTCCCAGCTAAAGAGCTGTCAAGATAATTTACAACTAGAAGTTAAACATTGGAAAACACATGAACTTATGTACTGTGTAAAAAAAATCATTATAACAAGTGGAGTTTAAGAGATAAAATAAGTGCATTTAACCTAAGGGGGCTTTCAGTTTTTACAGTGCAAAAATTAAGGCAGATGGCTCATGCAAAACATGTGCAAAAAATAGAGCAACCTGCACATATTTTTTAAATTTTCCCCACAATTTGAATCACTCAGATGAGAAAGGAGTGAAGCTCATTACTAGATAACGCTGTAAGCCACTTCTTTCTGGAGTGGTTGCAGCAGATATCAGTGGGTAAGAAATTTTTGTTAATATCAACTGTGAAATTCAACCTACACACCTGACTGGGTCTCACAACTTTCATCTATTGTACTTTATCTTAAAATGTGCTTCTTTAAAAAATAAGTACTTATGTTGTTTACTCTGAAGAAGCCCCCAATGTTACTAATAACACCTCTGAATATGTTTGTGGTTCTCCTTAAACCAGTGGAAACTCTGTTGAAGAGGAGGAAGCTGCTGGAGTGATGTAACTGTTTCTGCTGGAGGTGTCAGAGCCATCCTGCCAGTGTCTGGTTGGATTATATTTCACAGTTTAACCTGATAACCTGCCAACCTCCCTCTCAGGGTCTGCTGTCACATTCAGTTCCCTTAACTGAGTAGCTAAATGTTTGTATGTGGAGGGAGCTGCAGGTGGAGGGGAAGGAAGGCCAACAGGGAGGATCCATCCAGAGGATGGATATTTTTTGGAGGATGTTTGTTTGCTTCTTCATGTTATGTCTTACCATCTGCATGTGTGTGTGTGTGTGTGTGTGTGTGTGTGTGTGTGTTTCTTCATGTGCGGTAATGCCTGCATCCATCTCATCCCAGTGGTGTGTAGAAACACAGTCAGAAGGTTAATGTGATTGCCACCAGTGGCTTCGATGTCAGTTGTGATATTATTGTCAGTCTCGCTGTGATTCATCATCGTTCAGCCATGTGTTCGCCCTGTGAAAAACAACTTTCTGCTGTCACATCTATCGCATCAAAGAGTTACCCGTGGAAGACCAATCAGGGACACTGTTGATGGTGAGAGACAGTGAGGAACATCTGGTGTCAGAAAATCCTGCTTTATTTTCACAGTGACTGTTTTTAATCCCAGTCATCTCTGCTCTAGACACACTCGTCAGTGACAGAGGAGGTAAAAACCAAGTCATGTGTTCTTCCTGTCCAGGGTTTATTATTTTATTACCAGGCTAAAATGGTATAACCAGCCAGTTACAAACTAGTTCAAAGTTTACAGCAAAGGTGTGTGGTGTGTGTTGTTGGTGTGATTAAAGGTCTGATGCAGAAGTGAGTGTGTAGAAATCCACAGTAGTGTGGACGGCCACCACAGGACGCAGGCACACCCCACTTCCTGTTTATTTATGCCTTTTGTCCTTCTGTTTAAAGATGAATTGATTTACTCTGTTGGTTATTCATTTTCATCAGGTTCTCCATCTGTAGTTTTTGTGTTGCAAGCAGATTCAACCTGATGTTTTAAGGCCTGAGCTCTGGAAGGGCGACAATGTTAGATGTGAAGTTAGAAGTTAGTTTATTTCAATATTTCATATTATATAGATTAATTCCACACAGAAGGAAATGTTTAACAGTTTATTTCTGACAGTTTTGATGATTCAGGTTTATGGCTGATGAAAACCCAAAATTCAGTCTTTCACCAAATGTAGCAGACCAATAAGAAAAGATTTTTAATGGAGATATATGGACCTGTACAGCATCTGCAATCAGTACTTGGTTTGGGTCCTTTTTGCATGAATTACTGCATCAATGCGGCGTGGCATGGAGGAGGTGAGCCTGTGGTTCTGCTGAGGTGTTCAGGAAGCCCAGGTTGCTTTCATAGCGGCCTTCAGGTCATCTAAATTGTTGGTTCTGGTGTCTCTCATCTTCCTCTTGACAGAACTCCATAGATTCTCAATGAGGTTCTGTTCGGTCCAGTTTCCTGCCAGTCAAGCACAGTAACACCATGGTCATTGGAGTAGCTTTTGGTACCTTTGGCAGTGTGGGCCGGTCCCAAGTCCCGCTGGAAAATGGACTCAGCTTGGCTTTCATCTGAAAAGATGTAAGATCTAATAAGAAGCTTCTGTTATTGTCTCAGTATTAGTTTAACACAAGGAACGTGACAGCTGTAGTCCATGTTCTGGATCTGTCTGTGTGTGGTGGTTCTTGGAGTTCTGACTCCAGCTGCTGTCCACATATTCTGAATCTCCACCAAACTCTTTAATGGGCTTAGCTTCACTTTTCTCTCACAGGCTGGAGGTATCCCTGTTGCTTTTGCAGCTTTTTCTACTGCACTTTTTCCTTTCACTCCATTTTCCAATAACATACTTGGATACAGCACTCTGTGAACAGCCAGCTTCCGTAGCATTTCCTTGATGTTATCAGTGACTGTCTGCTGTACAAATATAACTTCAGCAGTCTTCTGTGTGATTTTGTTACTCATAACGAGGCCATGACATATTTTTGTAACTTTGTTTTTAGCTGCAAGCCATAATCACCAAACATTAACAGAAACAACTGTTCTGAATGTAACATTTTGTTTGTAATGCGTTTTACTTTTTGAATAAAATTGCTGAAATAAATTAACTTTTAAATGATATTCTGATTTACTTAGCTGCACCTAACAGAAGAATGTCATAATGTCCATGTGGTCTGTAGTGTTATCTATAAGTATTAAAGCCTAAATATGGGACTGCATCCTGAGACAAGATCTGTTATATATGTTTAAAACCTGCTTTTGCCTTCATGCACACTTGGCATATGTGACACTTTTTCCCTGCAGTTTATATTAATAATATTTTTAACATCCCCCAGCAGCCTCTTGATGGGTAATTTCGCAGACCCATAAATGACAAAAATGCTTTCCCCTTCGTGTTGTCAGAGGCAGGACTGACAAAATTTCCCATGACACTGACACATGCTGCGGTTTTTCAGCGGCTTCAAAACAGGGCTGGTATTTTTCTTTCTCAAAGAGTTATTGGCTGTAGTTCATAAATCGCTGCTCTGCAAACATCAGAGATAATCTGTCGCTAAAGAACAGATGTATACATTTTTTTTAAAGACTCACATCAATTTCTGGGACATGGCTTGTGTGTGTTGCTGCACCATAACCATTAATTAGGCTGAAGAAATCCAGTCCTTATGGCATTTGACTGAAAACTGTGAAAACATGCATAGTAATCTTCTGCTGTTGATTTGCTTAATTCTGATGGCATTCTGCTGATGCTCTGCAGTTGTGGCAATAAGGCAAAGGGACACATATGTTAATGCACAGTTTTTATGACCTCTGACCTGTAAATGAAGCCACTGTTGAAAGACCACCATAAAATGTCTGTTGAAAGATTTCCTCAGGCCATGTTTAGCATTTTGGTAAATCCAAGCTGAAAGATGTTCACCTCCAAATGTTTCTCAGATGCAGCTGCTCTGGTTGCTAGAAGACCAAAGGAAGTAGAACATTTTTACAGGTTGAAGTGTGAATTGTTTACCTGTCAGGCCCTCAGAAAAAGCCCCAGCATCACATTCAGCATTAAAGAGGAAGCAGACACTAGACAAATCTGGGTTGTTAGACTGTTGGACCTGAGAGAGTTCTCAGGGCTGACTAGATACACCTGAACAACAATCACTGCCATGTTTATTTCATAGCAACATGGAAGGCTGCAGGTGTTTGAGGAAAAGTCGCCTTGAGCTTTCAATCAAAACATCCTCAGGCTTCAGTGCCTTGGTGGGATTAATTCACGGTGATCTGCGCAGAAACACGGAGATGATTTAAATTGGAATTATTCCTTCTGATTGGACGAGTTGAGGTATTGCTTCAGAGCGCCCCTGTTCTTCAGGGGCTGAAGAAAGTCTCATTTCAAACAACCAAACAGGTGTTAGAGGAGAAGCTGGAGTCCTCTGGCTTGATGGATCCCATTTAATCGTCTGACTCTGCTGGGTGCAGCACATTAAAATGACAGGACATAAAAACACGGAGCCTTGTTTTCATCAGGTCCCATCACATCCACCGACCTTCTGCTTGACCTTTTGTCACCGTTGTGTCTTTGAAGGCTTCTGCAGCATGACAAGAAGTTTCATTGTGTGGTTTTCCATGAGGTGGGCTCAAACTGTTGGTTGGAAACCAGTGTAGTGAAATTAACAAGAATAACATGTATGTTCTTACTTTGAGGTAAACAAATAGCTGGAAACTATATTTAATCTACAGCCTCCCTGCTCAGTCTTCTCCCACAGCTGTTCAACATCCCCCTGATTAGACTCACCTGGTTCTCATGTCATTGATCACATTCCCTCTGTACTTCAGCTCCCTGGTTTCCATTGTACCCTGCTGGTTCCTTCTGTGGTATCCTGCCCGGTTCCTCGTCGCATTCTCCACTTGCTTAACTGTAAGTGTTGTTTTTTGCTGTTAATATTACATCCTTTTAACTTACCATGTTGCTCCCATACTGCTGTCTGTGTTTGGTCCAGCTCCAACCTCACAATAAATGGCAGCTTTTAGCCTCATAATGTTGGTTTTGTTTGTCCAAAGTTGTGATCTTCAATCTCTAAAACACTTCTAGAAACTTTTTACTAACTTGTGAAACTTTGGCCTGTAAAAAACAACCGAATCCTGTGATTGGTTAAAATACAACTGCAATTTCACAGTTCACAAGCCAAAATACCAGCGTTGTCAGAGAATTTGGGAATTACATTAGCATCACAGCTACAGACGTACAATTTCAGGGTTCCACAGGCGCAGGGGCTTCTTCACTAGAACAGCACAAGTAAAAACGGACAAAAGAGCTTCTCCCACATAAAAGTTTTATATTTGGTAAATTATGTCATTAACATTAACTAACACAAAGGAGTATTAATCGAAAAGAACAAGCGGAGTATAGTTTTAAGCATTATCAAGGTTTTTAAAGAGTTTTTTACAACAAGGAGGATCTTGAGGTCGAGATTAATTTGAACTATTTACTTTTTAAGCTTCTAGAACTGAAAACTACTTCATCATAGCAGAATAATGAAGTGCCTTGCTAAAGTATTTCTATCCTTTTAACTTTTTCACATTTTAATTTCTTTTGTATCTTCTTGGCGTTTTATGAGACCGACCAACACAAAGTAGTGCATAACGAGACATTAAAGAAAAGTGAAACATGGTTGCAGACATAAATCTGAAAAGTGTGGCATGTGTTTAAATGAAGCACTGACATCATAATGGAAAGAGGGTCGCACAATAGAGTCGGCCAAGCAAGTAGAGCATATGTCAGAGAGGCAGCAGATATGGTAACTCTGGAGGAGCTGCAGAGATCCACAACTCAGGTGAGAGAATCTGCCATTGTGACAAATATTAGTCATGCACTCCATAAATCTGGTCTTTAGTAGAGAGGGACAAAATAAAAGCCAGAAGAGGTCCTGTTTGCTGTCCAGCACAAGCTGCGTAGAAAGTGCAAGAAGGTGCTCTGGATAAATGAGACCAAAATTCAACGTTTTACCTGCAGTTCATCCTATAAACACACCAACCCCATGTTGAAACATGGGGGTGGCAGTTTCATGTTTTGGGAATACTTGTCTTTGGCAGTTGATGGGAAGATGGATGGAGCTAAATCCTGGAAGAAAACCTGTAGGATGTCACAGAAGACCTGAGACTGGGGTGGAGGTTCACCTTCCAGCAGAACAACCACCCTAAACACACAGCTAGAGATACTGCGGATGGTTTAGATCAAAGCAGATTCATGTTTCAGAATGACCTAGTTAAAGTCCAGACCCAAATCCAACTGAGAATCTGTAGCAAGACTTGAAAGTGATGTTCAGAGACATTCTCCATTCAATCTGACTGAGATTAAATTATTTTGCAAAGAGAAACATAACATTTTCAATATGTAGATGTTTAAAGCTGGTAGAGAAATACATCTGAAGACGTGCAGCAGGAACGGCACCGTTTTATAAAGATGTCTGTCTGTCTAGAAGAGCTGTCTGTCTCTCTGTCTGGAGTTGTCTGTCCTTTGTACCTGATCAGCTTTGCAGTCTACCTGCTCTGCTGATATGTTGAGCTACTCCAAACAAAGAGGATTTTTCCAAGTCGCTGAACAACTGAGCTATCCAGGTGTGTGTTACCATAGCAACAGATATGTGCTAGTGAAATGGCAGAGGGGGTCCACTCCATGCAGTAATATGAAGTTCTTCTTTCAGACTATTGTTGCAGGCTGTCAATGAGCTTCTGCAGTGAGAGGGAGGTGTGCAAACAGAGAGTGGATCAGAAGGTCTGGTGCACTGTGAGAATAAACATCATCAGAGGAACTAATTCAGCCTCAGAGATATTATCACATGTTTGAAAGATATCTCACTTAGTCTTCTAGTCAGTCTGCAAACACACTGATTCAGAAAAATACTAAAACTAGACTTCCTCTTTGTTTGCCTTGAACATGTGCTGCCGATGCGTCTTTCTGATGCTGAGAAGCTTTTTCAGGAGGCAGCTGGAAATGGCTTCAGTATAAGAATAAAAGTAAGGAGTAAGTTTGAAGTCATTGTAGATTTTCTCCATTCCACTAAGGGTCACAATTTTACATATAGGTTAAAATATATAAACACACCCTGAGGAATATTTTTATTTGCTGAAGTGGAGCTGCTGCAACGTGAATCAACATTATTCACAGTGTCAGTCATCAGTTTTAGTGTTTTCGTATCTCTGTTGTACTTTAACCAAAGTGTGTCATCTGTGTTTTAGTAAGATCTCAAAAACGGATGGCATGTCTCCTACAAAGTGCATTGCAAAAGTATTCCCACCCCTTAGACCTTTTTACATTTAGTCACATGGCAACATAAAAAGCAGCTCAAAACTGATGTTGATGTTGAAGATATAAGGTTAATATATGATCATAACTGATCCTTTTTTTACATATAAAACTCTATATGTGGCAGAAAACTAACAATGTACCATCCCCATTCTGAAGCATGGCAGTGGCAGCATCATGCTGGGGGGATGCTTTTTTTTCTGCAGGAACAGGAAATCTGTTCAGAGTTGATGGGATGATGGATGGAGCTAAATCCAGAACGATTCAGAATTCAGAATAAAACACTTTGCATGATTTAATGAAAACTGTATTTATCATCCTATAATAGTTGTTTTGCAACAGCTCACACATCAATGAGAAAAACCAAAAACAGATTCAGCTCTTTGACTCCCTTCATGAAGTCCAAAACCAGATTCACCAACATGACCGATGCAGATTTCTGAAGGTATTTACTTATTAGGATATACTTTCATCAGACAACATGAGAGTCAGAACTAAATAGATTCCAGTTTTCTTTCTGATGTCAGATCAGGAAATATTTGTGGAGACAAACCAAAAGTTGTGCATGAAGTGAATGTGGCATTAACTGCAGGAGGAAGATGTCACCTTGCCAGACGTGATCTGTGATGTGTGCAGCATTCAGTGATAAACCATACGTTCCTCCTCTCACCTTGACCTCAGATGTTTCACTCTCGGTTTCTGTTTTAGTCAGCAGCTCTCTGTAAGCTTTCTTCACGTGGACCTGATGTCCTTTAGGAACTCTGATCAACATCATACAGATTTAATTTGGTGAACTTGGTCCTCTTCTTCTCTCACTCTCTTAGTTTTAGTCTTCCTTGTATGAAAAGTGTGTGTTAGAAAAGGGAAATGGAAGCATTATGATATTTTCTGTGTCCAAATGGGTTTAACGTTCTGCAGATCACTGTGTTGTGTTTTGTAAAACGTGGGTTGCTGATTTGGTGATTCTACTTGTGCAAATCTATGCTTATGTTTGACTAAATGAGTGAGTTTTCACTGCATGTGGATTAGTTTTGATTCTAGTGTGTGAGCGATCCTAAAAACTGTAATAATCCCGTCACAACATTGGCTTGGAAGACGAGACGTCGTGTGTACCAAGATGACACTGTGACATTCACAAATGGTGCTTTAAAAGACTGAATTTAATTTATTTATTTTACTTTTGTTTTGAGCTGGTTTCAGGTTTTAAACTTAAAAGTTTGGAATATGAGGTTTTCCTTTCTGTGCTCTGTGTAAATGCCTGCAAATAAGACAAATCGTTCAGTTTGGGGCATAACTTTAATGTTAAATGTAAGCCCTTTTAGATGTGTTTGCTGACTGCATTTAGTATGAAAATAACATGAATTTGTTGGTCAGGCTAAGGCTGTGCTAGCTGAACTTAGAGGTTTTGAAAACGTGAAACATGACTTTAGATTGGAGAAACACGTTAATGATGAAAAAACAAGTGGAGACAAGCAGATATTTTCCTTTCTCTCTTCTGTCAACAGCCAGCAGCAAACACTCAGCAAGACTGAGACGGACACGTCATCTCTCATCTACAAGTGCAGAGGAGAGAAGTTAAAACCAAACAGGAAAGTAAATTGACTTAATGAACAGAACATGTCTTTAGAGTTCAGTAGGGTTGGTATCTGTCCGAACTTTGAATTTATGGCTGAAAAGGAGGAGGGACAGATTGGGTTCAGGTCAAACTGCAGACTGAATTCATGTTCATTTCTACATGTTTCACCACAGATAGTCACCCGTCTGCATCATCTTGCTTCATATTTTTGTGGTATTGGTTCATTTATTACTAAAATCACCTGTCAGTGGAAATTCATCCCTTGTTCACAAGTCGCCCTGCAGCTGACAGCTGGGCTGGTGCTGCCTGTCACCTGACCTTGTTATCTCCCTGCCCAGCTGCTACCCATTACTAATTAGTGTCACTTTAATAAATGAGCCGTTGACACTTCCTCCCTGTCAGCTCACAATTGTTACTGGTTCTGCTCC
This sequence comes from Crenichthys baileyi, assembly GCA_036173005.1. Classification (NCBI taxonomy): domain Eukaryota; kingdom Metazoa; phylum Chordata; class Actinopteri; order Cyprinodontiformes; family Goodeidae; genus Crenichthys; species Crenichthys baileyi. The sequence goes on from JAHHUM010000874.1 coordinate 235,867, forward strand.
TCTCTGGATCAGTTTTAGGCTTGTCTTCACCGACTGTAAAGCTGCTATTAGAGCGATGTTTGTAATCCATATTTATTGTCCACTTCCTTTTAATGAGCATGCTAGCACCTGTGAGTTGCACTTGATTGGAACACAACAAATAAATTAGAGCAAAAAAGAGTAGGCGGTCATGCCTGACCCGCTCCAATCACCTCAGGTTACAGGTCTAGGTCCTGGCAGGACGCTGAAATCATTAAGTCTGTCATAGATCCTGCCTTGATTACGGCACAATTCTGTGTGGCGTCTCATAAATAAGCTTCTGCAACATTTATTTCCATCCAGAGATGCATTCATTTTTCACCAAGATCTTGTAGAGATGATGGGAGAGTCGGAAATTCATTCTCAGATGGGTTAAGTTCTGGACTCTGTGGTGACCAATCATGTCTGAGGATGTCTTATCCTTGAACAACTCTTGCACAGTTTTAAACGTGATGAATCCTGGCATTGTGAAAAAGAACCTTACTGATGGAATAACCTGATCAATGAGTATCTTCAGATGACTTCATTCTTTGGGTTCATAATGTTGCTGAATCTGGACCTGACCCTCTGCAGGAACCCTATAACACTGCCCCCACAGGCCAAGAGGCATGATTACTTCATGCTCCTCTCTTCTTGCCCTGATGTGGCCACGACTCAGGGACCAGGTCATTCTGGACTCATTGGATCACATGATCTTCTTCCATTGCTTCAGAGACCAATCTGTATGTCCCCTGACGAGCCAGAGCCTACAGATCAGTGGATTTATTAAGGCCACCCAGCTTCTCCGCCCAGATACCTAGAGACCCCCAAAACAGACAATAGTTCTGCTGTTGTTTTTGTTCTACTTGATATCTCCAAACGTTTTGGTGACCACCATCCTAAATCATTCAAGGTTTTGACCACATTTCTCCTCTGAGGATGATGTTTCACGGCTATCCTCCCAGTTTTTAACAGTTTTTAACCCAATGTTTTAAAACCCTCTCCTTAGATGTCTTCTTTGCCTGATTTTAATAATCTCTTCTGAAAGAGATTAACATCAACCACAGAAGGTCACGGACGTCTGTCAGTCTGGAAAGGTTTACAAAGCCATTTCTAAAGCTTTGGGACTCCCGAGAACCATCAGACAGGTGGGTGATTGTTAGGAAAAATCTGGACTCGTCAGATCACCAAAATAATGTAAATGGCCTATAATAATTTTGCAGGCCATGTGCACAAAAGAGGTCGTGATTTTGGAAATCTTACTGGGTAAAATGGGATCACATAGCTCGCTGCATAAAATCACATTCTTCTTTAAATCTCTCTGGACTACAAGATGACTGGGCAACACGTGACAGAGCTGCTGCCACCAGCTTGCTGCTCCACCTGGCATTAAAGGATGTAGGACCATCCAACCATACGCATTAGACCAAAGGAAGCATCACTTAACAAAAATGGTTGACCTTAACATCTCCTAGCATGCACCTACAAAACATTCACTGTACCTCCACTTCCACTTACTTATTACTGTCATCTCCCTGTATTTTACACACTACTTCCAAATGTAGATGACCTGAAGAAGGTTAAATTTCCTTCCAGTAGGCAAGTGTGACCTGAATTAGCTTCATAAAACAGGGGAGAAATATTAAAAACCCAAAGAAAAACCTTCTGGATCAAGCACCTCAGAATACACATGATGACTTAGTTTCATGTCAATAAAGCTGCTGCAGACGGCATATTCAGGCATTTTGGGCCAAACTTATTCTAGGACAGTTTTGCAGGCTATAATTTCAGTGAACTGAGTGAAAACTACACGTTTACTCCTCCTTTTGAGTCATTTTGCAGAATAAAGACGTGTTTTTACCCGTATTGTCTCACTGTGATACTGTCAAGGATGAAAAGTTTTGTAAAGTCACCAACGTACAATCATCTCGTCATTTTACTGCTTTTCCTTAAAGCGTCTGTCAGGTCATTGTTCTGTGCAACTTTACTGTTTGTGATTCAGACTCTCGTTCATCTTGTTTCATGTTTTCTGTGCCAGGAATCTGTTTTTTCTTCTCTCATCTGATTAAACACTGATTAAACCCATAGTTACAAAAACCAATCTTAGCTTGGAGATACGTGGGTCAACTGCATTTATTAATTAAATAAATTGGGGAACAATTCAGTTGGAAAGTATGGTGAAGGAAGCAGCGCCAGCTTAGTGCATATGGCCATTGGATTGGATTTAGGCAGTTGTTTGCTTGTTTCTTGATATCTGAGGTAAAACTGGTGCTTTGAATGAATGTTTTTTGTTGTTTTTTTCCATTTTTGCTCACATTAAAATCTCAAATTGTGATGTACAGGGGTTGGACAATGAAACTGAAACACCTGTCATTTTAGTGTGGGAGGTTTCATGGCTAAATTGGACCAGCCTGGTAGCCAGTCTTCATTGATTGCACATTGCACCAGTAAGAGCAGAGTGTGAAGGTTCAATTAGCAGGGTAAGAGCACAGTTTGGCTCAAAATATTGAAATGCACACAACATTATGGGTGACATACCAGAGTTCAAAAGAGGACAAATTGTTGGTGCACATCTTGCTGGCGCATCTGTGACCAAGACAGCAAGTCTTTGTGATGTATCAAGAGCCACGGTATCCAGGGTAATGTCAGCATACCACCAAGAAGGACGAACCACATCCAACAGGATTAACTGTGGACGCAAGAGGAAGCTGTCTGAAAGGGATGTTCGGGTGCTAACCTGGATTGTATCCAAAAAACATAAAACCACACCTGCCCAAATCACGGCAGAATTAAATGTGCACCTCAACTCTCCTGTTTCCACCAGAACTGTCCGTCGGGAGCTCCACAGGGTCAATATACACGGCCGGACTGCTATAGCCAAACCTTTGGTCACTCATGCCAATGCCAAACGTCGGTTTCAATGGTGCAAGGAGCGCAAATCTTGGGCTGTGGACAATGTGAAACATGTATTGTTCTCTGATGAGTCCACCTTCCGCCATCCGGGAGAGTTACGGTGTGGAGAAGCCCCAAAGAAGCGTACCACCTAGACTGTTGCATGCCCAGAGTGAAGCATGGGGATGGATCAGTGATGGTTTGGGCTGCCATATCATGGCATTCCCTTGGCCCAATACTTGTGCTAGATGGGCGCATCACTGCCAAGGACTACCGAACCATTCTTGAGGACTATGTGCATCCAATGGTTCAAAGATTGTATCCTGAAGGCGGTGCCGTGTATCAGGATGACAATGCACCAATACACACAGCAAGACTGGTGAAAGATTGGTTTGATGAACATGAAAGTGAAGTTGAACATCTCCCATGGCCTGCACAGTCACCAGATCTAAATATTATTGAGCCACTTTGGGGTGTTTTGGAGGAGCGAGTCAGGAAACGTTTTCCTCCACCAGTATCACGTAGTGACCTGGCCACTATCCTGCAAGAAGAATGGCTTAAAATCCCTCTGACCACTGTGCAGGACTTGTAGATGTCATTCCCAAGATGAATTGACGCTGTATTGGCCGCAAAAGGAGGCCCTACACCATACTAATAAATTATTGTGGTCTAAAACCAGGTGTTTCAGTTTCATTGTCCAACCCCTGTATTTTTTGGTGGGATTTTATGTGACAGATCTAATGAAACTAAAGGGCAGCTGTGATGTGAAACTATAATCATCATTTCCGTAAATAAAACATTGAAATGTGGCATGCATTTGTATTTGGCCCCCCTGGATCAGTACTTTGGAGAACCCTTTTTGCTGAACATGAGCCATAACTCCTTTGGGGGTGTGTCGTTATCAGCCTCTCTATGAAGTTTTTTCCCTTGCTCAGTCAAGCTCATTCAGATGAGAATGAGAGCATCTCTAAGCACCAACATTCAAGTTCTGCCACACAATCCTAATTGATACACTGTTGGACTTTGACTAGGCCAGTAGAGTAAAGGGATTTTTTCAATAATGGCTTCCTTCTTGTCCTAACTGCTTGATCAGAAGGCAACTGGACTTCTTCTCTTATTTCTTAAGAACGACTCACCTGTAATCCAAAAGACTTCTTCAGTTTTTAACGTGGTTAGAACAATCACACTATTAGGGCCATTAAGTTCACTAAAAGGACAATTAGGTGTCCAGTCACAGGTCCTACCCTCTATTCAGCTCAATGTTTGGGTCGTTGTTGCCCAACGATACAAACATTCCCTAGCGATGCCATATCAGATGCTTTGTTCTCATGTCCCAAAGGTGCGAGTAACTGGAAAACTGCTTGTTGAGACGCGTCAGATGAAAGATGAAACCTGAGGCTGCCTCCTCTGTCTAGTTTTGGTTTTTCATGGTCATGTTTTTCATGTGTTTTAATGCCCAATAATAATGTTCTATAACACACATCTGGAACCTTCACAGAACAGCTGCATTTGTACTGAGATTAGGTCAGACAGGTGGACTCTGTTTAGTACAAAGCAGCATCAGGGTCGCTTGGAGGAAAAATGTTACATAATTGTTGGACCACTTGTTTGCTGAATATTGGACCATTTACACATTGCTGGACACCACCAGGCCTTCCGACATCATCGGCCATTTTGTATCCAGTATTGTCCGCCACTACAAATCCCAGTGGGCACTGCGGCTGGTAGGATGGGGACGTCACAAGAAGTCTGACGTCACACGAGATTATATATGGAAGGCGGGAGCTTTAAAACCTTGCTTTTCAGCTGGAGATCTCGACAGATTACCACGCAACTGAAGCATCCTCTGGAGAAGAAGAGGTCCCACGTGGAGTCTTCATTTATTCTCCTTCGTTGGCCACGAAAAGAACGTTCATGACAGAAATTCCTGGAATAAGAAGGCCAGAAATTTCAACTTTACCGATCGAAGGTGTTAGTTTAACACGTAACCAAAAAACCACGGAGTTTCAAGGAGACGGATAGCCACCTTGTTTTTTGTTCTAGTCGACTGCTGACGGTCAGATCATATTTTTCCCTTTCGCCAAGGAGGCCAAAGGACGAAGATTGACCGCTCTTCCCGAAGTTAACCGTGGACGCACGTTAACTTCCAACTTTCCCCCTCCTCCTCTCCCCCTCACGCGGGCAGCCCTGAAGAATTGCTTCACAAAGTAATACCCATCTTTTATTATTTTCTTTGATTTCTTTTTTAGAAGTAGTCTGGGCAGGGTAGAGAGAGATAGGATTTTTAGTGCGATCAGATTTGCAATTTATAGTCTGATGTTATGAAATTGTATTTGCATGCAACATTGTATTGACTCCTGAGGCCGCAGCGTCTCACAAGTTGTCTTACCAGGCGAACACCGGAGCGCCGGTACTGGACTACGACAGTAACCTCATGGTGAAATTCACCATTTTCTTTGTTCCAACTTTACTGCTTGCTAACTTGCCGCCAAAAGGTTTATGACTCTTTGTCTAAGCTGAGTTTACAACTTTGCTGTGGGGGTTTTATAACCGCCCGTGTCCCGCTGGGCCAGCTTTCTGGCGGGCTGCTCCCAAACTCCGTTCAACACCACATCCCTTTGTCATATTACCACTTTTGCCATAACTGCTGGTTGATTCAATACACACACACTGCTGTTTTGCTTTATTTTGTTAGTTAGATATTTTACCCTTTTGTGTAGAACTTTGCATGTTTGAGTAGGTGAAGATTATTGAATCGGGGAGTTGATTGTATCAGGCTGATTGATTTAATAAATTTTCACGTAGATAAAGAGAAGGCGTTTTGTGTTTATTCTGTGCAAGAGTGATTCGTCAGTCAAAATAAGGCAAAGTTCCCCACGTTTCGGCAGAAACGGTCGATTAAACAGTGACATTTAATAATTGTAATTATCAGAGGCCTTGAGCCATAATTACAACACCAGAGGACAGCTCTGGTTTCAATTCATAAACGAGGATTTTGGTTAAGGAGTTAATTTTATCGGATTATGATTTTAATTATAATTCTTGATAAATATTCAATTAATCAGTAATCTATAATTACAACATAATAAAGTGGAATTACTGAGAATAAAGTCAAAGTTAGATTTCAAACAAAAAGTTGAATTGGTGAGAAGAAACTTATTCAGAATATTTAGAATAAAGTGGAAATGATGTCTCATAGAAAAGGTGCTGTGACATTTCTGAGGAGGCTTGATATGCATCAGGATAACCTCTGATCTGATAGTGTGCATCCACAGGATATTTATATGCGGGAATAGAAATACTTTTTGATAATAAATCCTACATTAGAGTACCAGCTCTTTTTACACAGGGCATGATTGGCGCAGTTCTTTGGCACAATATCATTTTGACTTTAATCTTGAACCAGGAATATTTTTTTTCTATCATAATTTAGTAATAAAGTGGCTTAAGTTGATCTGGATTTTATTTTGGAGTTATCACAGAGAAGAGGACTGAATATAAATGCACGCAACACTTTCCAATTTTTTATTTGTAAAAGAATTTGAAAACTTTTTTTCTTTGCATGCCACAAGTATGCACTACATAGTGTTGGTCTACCCTATAAATCCACATAAAATCCAGATGAGATGCATTCAAGTTTGCATTTGTAACAAGTTCAGGAGGTATAGATACTTTAGTGAGGTACTGTAGCCATGGAGCTTACAGTTAATGCAAATAACTACATAATGTCCTTCTGAACGAAGCAGATTCGCAGCTGCTTGGTGTTGGAGATGAAGGACCGTGCGCACTTTTAGGCTCAGGACTTAAATATGCAAACGTTTCACATACAGTAATCGTAGACTCATGAACGAAGTGGATGGCAGACTGCGACTGAATGACTGCTGGATGAGTAATTACTGAGTGAGATTGAGTGAGACTACAGTGAGGCTACAGACTACAGAAGCTAAGCAGGATGAATTTGATTTGCTGACTTTGAGTTTGTACTTTGAAGATGTCATTGATGAAGTAGAAGAAAACTGTCAGATTCCTCACAGTGAGGTTGTAAATGTGAGTTGCTGCATGTAAGTACAAAGACTCAGCATCTGACCATTATGCTCAGACTTTCTGTTTAAAGGATTCCATTTCAGTGGCAGAGGCAAAAACTCGGGTCTGGGAGGAATTCGGTGATGCCATGGAGAAGGACTACCGGTTGGCCTCAAAGCAATTCTGGCAAACAGTCCGGCGCCTCAGGAGGGGGACGCAGTGCTTTGCCAACACTGTTTACAGTGGACGTGGGAGGCTGCTGACCTCGACTGGGGACATTATCAGGCGGTGGAAGGAGTACTTCGAGGATCTCCTCAATCCTGCCATCACGCATTCCCTGGTGGAAACAGAGGCTGGGGACTCGGGGTTGGACTCTTTCATCACCCAGGCTGAAGTCACCGAGCTGGTTAAAAAGCTCCACGGTGGCAGTGCTTCGGGGATGGATGAGATCCGCCCTGAGTACCTCAAGTCTCTGGATGTAGTGGGGCTGTCATGGTTGACACGCCTATTCAACATGGCGTGGCGGTCGGGGACAGGGCCTCTGGACTGGCAGACTGGGGTGGTGGTCCCCCTTCATAAGAAGGGTGACCGGAGGGTGTGTTCCGACTACAGGGGATCACACTCCTCAGCCTCCCTGGTAAGGCCTATGCCAGGGTATTGGAGAGGAGAGTCCGGCCGATAGTCGAACCTCGGCTTCAGGAGGAGCAGTGTGGTTTTCGTCCCGGCCGTGGAACACTGGACCAGCTCTATACCCTCTACAGGGTACTCGAGGGCTCATGGGAGTTTGCCCAACTGGTCCACATGTGTTTTGTGGACCTGGAGAAGGCATTTGACTGTGTCCCTCGTGATGCCCTGTGGGGGGTGCTCCAGGAGTATGGAATCGGGGGCCCTTTATTAGGGGCCATCCGGTCTCTGTATAAGCGGAGCAGGAGTTTGGTTCGCATTGCCGGCACTAAGTCGGACCTGTTCCAGCTGCATGTTGGACTCCGGCAGGGCTACCCTTTGTCACCGATCCTGTTCATAACTTTTATGGACAGGATTTCTAGACGCAGCCAAGGGCCGGAGGGGGTCTGGTTTGGGGACCAGTGGATTTCGTCTCTTCTTAATGCAGATGACGTGGTCCTGCTGGCCCCCTCTAGCCAAGACCTATAGCATGCGCTGGGGCGATTCGCAGCCGAGTGTGAAGCGGCTGGGATGAAGATCAGCTCCTCCAAGTCAGAGGCCATGGTTCTCGACCGGAATAGGGTGGCTTGTCCTCTTCAGGTTGGAGGAGAGTTCCTGCCTCAAGTGGAGGAGTTTAAGTATCTCGGGGTCTTGTTCACGAGTGAGGGAAGAATGGAGCGGGAGATCGACAGACAGATCGGTGCGGCTGGGGCAGTAATGGGGGCACTGTGCCCGTACGTTGTCGTGAAGAGAGAGCTGAGCTGAGCTGAAAAGTAAAGTTCTAGATTTACCGGTCGGTCTACGTTCCTACCCTCACCTATGGCCATGAACTTTGGGTCATGACCGAAAGAACGAGATCCCGGATACAAGCGGCTGAAATGAGCTTCCTCCGTAGGGTGGCCGGGCACTCCCTTAGAGATAGGGTGAGGAGCTCGGCCATCCGGGAGGGGCTCAGAGTAGAGCCGCTGCTCCTCCACATCGAGAGGAGCCAGTTGAGGTGGCTCGGGCATCTATATCGGATGCCTCCTGGACGCCTTCCTCGGGAGGTGTTCCAGGCACGTCCCACTGGGAGGAGGCCCAGGGGACGGCCCAGAACACGCTGGAGGGACTATGTCTCTCGGCTGGCCTGGGAACGCCTTGGGCTCCCCCCGGAGGAGCTGGAGGAGATGTCTGGAGAGAGGGACGTCTGGGTGTCTCTGCTGAGTCTGCTGCCCCCGCGACCCGGTCCTGGATAAAGTGGAAGACGACGACTACGAGTACGAGGATTTCATTTCATTTTTCCTAAGGCTGAATTAGCGTCTCTTTTTAAAGATAACAGTCGTGTTTAAAGGAGGACACCAGGGGGACACTGTGGGCTTCTGCAAATTGTTCAGCTGAACTTTCATCTTGAGGGTTAGGGTTAACCATTTTTTTATCCATTCAGGAGAATCCTCTTTATGTCATGGTGGATCTCCAGTGGTTGTTTCTGTTGGTCAGTGCAGACTGGTAGAGGAGTTGTGGTGTGATGAAGGAAGGGTTGGACCAGCACTGGAATCTTGTAGATTGTGGTGAGCTCCCCAGGTAAGTTTTGCAGGTATGGTCTGAACCAGGAAGTGACTTTACCACCTAAGAGCGACTGGCGGAGGCTCGCTCCATGTTGGTAGCTGTGGGTCACAAAGTAATCACCTAAGCAACATAATAACTCTAAAGCAAAGCTAGGAGGGCTGGTCTACTACAAGAATGTGGTTATATCATCCTGATTCATAATATCTAGCAGCTGGAGTTCACGTTGACCTTTGGTTTGATCAGGGATTATATTTTAAATGTCAACTGGCCGAAACTAAATAATAGACGACCAGTTTTAGAGTTTGATCCAAAGTTTCCAGAAAACAATTAACAGCTGAGTTAAATTATACATAAGTATAAGTAAGTAAGTAAAAATGTTTCTGATATATTTCCATACTTCACTAAAATCATTTAAATACTAAGTGTATTTCTTACAGGAAAGAAATGAAAGAAGAAGAGGATGAACTGATGACGAGGTGAACCAATCACAATAAAGAAGCAGCACAAATAGGTTCGTGAATTATTTTAGCCACATTTCAGCCATCATATTTAATCATCAATCTAACATTTTATCTTTGGTAATTTTTGTCATATCTGTGCGACTGTCCCAAAAGAAATATTTGAACACAACATTTAAGAGTTTGGAGAATGACGAGGATCTTTTCTGAGGGAGGTGTTTCAATTAAGAAGCACACATATGGTCAGTTTTCTAATCTTCACCTAACCAGAACCAGAGAGGATTAGGAGACCAAGACCAAACCAATGAGATAGCATTTTAAGGAAAACTGCTGTAGTCATAATAATGCAGCTGCTGCTGCATTAAAGAGAGTCTGGCTGAGGCGACTCATTAACAATCCAAACTATACCAGGACTAACTGGTTGTACTGGTACTGGTTTCAGTTAGGTGCTCTGCCACAACATTTAGGTGAAGCCTAACTGGATGCAGACTCAACTAAATGCTACTGGTCCAGTAAACCTGACAAGCTGCTAACAAGCTAAACAAACCAGGTGACTCTGAAGAGCGCATAAATCTAGCTAAACGTTACCAGACTTCGTGTTAGCTGCAGGCAGAACAAGAGGAAGCCACAGGTGGAGGCAACAGGTGGAGGTGGAGGCTTTAACCCACTTAGTGTTCCTTCTTTCTGCCTGACGTACACAGCTGTATATTTACACTGGAAAAGGTTTTATTATTTCATCTTCGGACTAAATAGGCACAGCAAGGAAACTTTGACAGAAAAAAAACTTTACTGGTTGCGTTTGAATGCAGTGATGACCTTCACAGTAAGTTGTAGAAATAAACGGATGTTGTAGCTGTGGTCTTGAGAAAACAACCCAGAGTCCAGCACGTTCGAGACCAAGACGAGGTCAAGACTTTGAGAACGTGGTCTCAAGACCGGTCTCTGTTTTAGGTACATAAGCATAGCCGTGGGAATAGATCTCACCAAGAGGCGTCCAGCGACACATGCATATTGTTAATCTTTATTTAAATATTTATTTGTGGTCCTGGTTGTGTTATAAAATGTGGATGTAAAGTTGGACCCCTCCCCAAGTAGTTGTTAATTTATGGGTTGTGTATTTGATTCTGAGCTAAAAAGATTTCTAAAATTTATTTTCTTAGTAAAACTGCTGATAATTAAGGACAAATTTGTTAAATTCTTTAGTACACGAATCAACCTGATGCAGAAATACTCAAATGATTCTGCAGTTGTGGGGTGGATCAGAGATGGAGAAGAAGCTGAGTACAAGAAGGTGGTGGACCACTTTGTGGCATGGTGTGGAAACAATCATCTCATCTTGAACGTGAATAAAACAAAGGAGAAGATTGTAGATTTTAAGAGAAACAGGAATAGGTCAGGCACTGTTTCCATCATGGGAGAAGAGGTGGAGGTGGTGGAGGAGTATAAATACCTTGATGTTCACCTGGACGACAGACTGGAGTGGAGATGCAACTGAAGCCATCTACAAGAAGGGACAGAGCAGACTGTACTTTTTGATGAAGCTTAGGACATTCAGTGTTTGCAGCAAGATGCTGCAGATCTTCTATAAGTCTGTTGTGGAGAGTGTGATCTTTGGCTCTGTTCTGGGGACTCCTCTAGAACCTCTGGAGATCATTGTACAAAGAAGGATTCTTCTTAAAATGAGGAACATTATGGAGAACGCTGAGCATCCTCTTCATCAGACTGTCCTACAACAACAGAGTGTCTTCAGTCAGAGGCAGGACGCTACAGGAGATCCTTCCTGTCCACAGCCAGCAGCATCTACAACGACTCTGAAGAAACCTTGGATTATATGAGCTACAACCACATTAAATTTACCTTTGGGACTAATAAAGTATTTTTGACTTGACTTGAATTGAATCTGTAAAATACATTTGAAAATGTATAATTTTTCTTCCATGTAACAATTATGCTTTACTTTGTGTTGGTCTGTCACATAAAATACAATAAGCTTAGTGGTTGCATCTTGCATTCAGCCAGGATTATTCCCAAACATTCATAAGTCATTCATCTTCTTGCTAGAAGTATGTCTGTCACCATGAAGCTTCCCTGCATCCCAAGAGTGTAAAATTATTCATAATTCATCATATTTCTCATAAAGATGAAACTGCTATAAGGCTGTCTTTGTTTTTTGCTTCACACACAAACAACAAATCAAGAAGGAAACCTTCTGCAGCGTTGTTCTTGCCTGCTAGATTTATGCAATCAATTCGAACACAGTGGGAATTACTGGAGCCCTGGGGCAAAGCAGTTCATGAGTTACCAAAATGACTCCAATAAATGTTTCCAAGTTGCAATTCAGAACTAAAAGATCTTGGACTCAGTTATCTGCTCCAGAGGAAAACAATAGAGGAAGAGAAAGAAAGAGTAGGAGATGATGTAGTAAAGGAAGAGGGAGGCAGAAAGGGAATACAGGAGTGCATCAGTTGGAAAAGAAGATAATGCTCCATTTAAAAAAGTGGGATTGCTGCAGCAGAGCTTTCCCCAGAGTGCAGGTAAAGCAGCCATTGACTTACTGTGTCCTATCTGAGCTGCCTTAAGAAAGAAGCTGCTGAGTAACTTTGTTTGGGATGAAGTTACAGCAAACAGTAAATTCTCCCACGCAGCCTAAAATCATCCAGCATAAACAAGACAGAGATGATGGGGGGAAGGTTCTAAAAGGACATATCAGCTCTTCCTCTTCCTCTTCCTCTTCCTCACCCCTCGCCATGATTTTAACCCTCAACTTTCTCTTTATCTCTCTCTTGCAAGCTCTTCCCCTCCATCTATCCTTCCCTCCATCCCCACATTCCACAGCCGTTGCCTTGGCAACAATACAAAGAGATTTCCTTTGCAGCTCTGTCACCGTGGCAACGCTTGGCTTTCCTCCAGGCCATTGTTAGAAGCACGCTGCACTCCCGTCCACTCCAGCCAGCGTGTGCTGACCGCTGTCTGCGCGGGGACGCTAATCACTCCATGTGTCAATGCGTCCGTGGGGACAGACATGGAGAGTCTCCGACTGTGAAGCTGCTGGAGACGGTGGGTATCGATTGTGCAGAGCACTTTAGTTTTGTTTGCTTCAAGCAGTGACTCGGATGTAGCGATTAAAAGGTCTAGACTGGAGTGACGTTCATCTTGTTTGGTTATTTCTCAGCAAACTATAAAATCTGAAAATACAGTAATAATAAAAAAAAAGTACACCCTCTGTCAATCTGATTGGAGGTTTTGAGACATAACAAGAATGATCTTTATCAGGTTCTTTTACACAGAGATGAAGCCACAGTGGAAAAAATGGTTGATTATCATGTTCACATCACTGAGAAATTGAAATGTTAAAAAACATACAACCAATAAATCAATCAAGCTTTAAAATTAAGCATTAAAGCAATAAAACAAATAGAATAAGACAAGAAAAACTGAAGCCCTTACAAAATGCTATTTCTGTAGAGGAATTAGTTTGTACACCCCCTCGAGCTTCTACTGTGACTAACTCTATGTGCTCTCTTCAGACTCTAACCTTGAAAACTGGCTCAGAGTTTATCTGTTCTTTCTTTCTAGGTGAAACGACTAAAGGAGCTACATCCATTAACATTTACCTTTTCCTTCCCATAGAAAGTACTCCTGGACAAGGAAGAAGGAAGAAGCTCACAGCAGTGGAGATTGGGCGCGGTACAGGCAGGCCAGGAACAGACTTACAAAGGAGATCAAAGCAGCCAAGAGAAGCTATAGTGAGAAGCTGAAAAACAGCCTTTCTACTGGTGACACTTCGGCTGTATGGACTGGTCTGAGAAACCTGACTGCCTACAGAAGCCCCACCACCCTTCCTGAACAAAGTCCTCGCCTGGCCAACCGTCTGAATGGCTTCTACTGCAGACATGACAAGAAGCCATTCACACCTCAAACCAACTCCTCCACATCCCATTCAGGAACAGGTTCGACCAGCAAAGCAACCAACCCCCTACCTTCAGATCCTCTGCCTGCACTAAAGATCTCTGAGGAAGATGTAAACAGGCTCTTTCAGCGCATGAAAACAAAGAAAGCTGGAGGACCTGATAACGTCTCCCCATCATGCCTGAAAGCCTGTGCAAACCAACTCGCTCCAATCTTTACCCGGATCTTCAACAAGTCACTGGAGAAGTGTGAGGTCCCCTCCTGCTTCAAACGATCCACCATCATTCCAGTGCCCAAGAAACCCACCATCCTAGGATTAAATGACTACAGGCCTGTAGCCCTGACGTCTGTGGTCATGAAATCCTTTGAGCGCTGGTGGTTGAAGAAACCTGAAAGACGTCACAGGCCCCCTCTACTGGACGCCCTGCAGTTTGCTTACCGAGCAAACAGGTCGGCAGATGATGCTGTTAACTTGGGTCTACACTTCATCCTGCAACACCTCGACCACCCAGGGACCTACGCCAGGATCCTGTTTGTAGACTTCAGCTCGGCCTTCAACACCATCATACCAGACATCCTCCACCAGAAGCTCACTCAGCTAAACGTCCCAGCCTCCACCTGTCAGTGGATCAACAGCTTCCTGAGGGACCGACAGCAGCAGGTGAGACTGGGAGCATCTTCTCCGGAACCAGATCAATAAGTACTGGTGCCCCCCCCAGGGTGTTTTTCTATCCGCCCACTCCTCTTCTCCCTCTACACAAATGACTGCACCTCAGCAGACTCGTCCGTGAAACTTCTGAAGTTTGCAGATGACATCACTGTCATTGGACTGATCCAGGACGGTGATGAGTCTGCATACAGACTGGAGGTGGATGGGCTTGTACACTGGTGTAGTCAGAACTGCCTGGAGCTAAACCCACTCAAGACTGTGGAGATGGTGGTGGACTTTCGGAAAACACCACCTCCATACACCCCCCTCACCATCCTCAACAACACCGTGTCGGCTGGGGATCACTTCAGTTCTTGGGACCACCATCTCTGAGGACCTGAGATGGTCTTCCACACATAGACACTGTTCGGAAGAAGGCCCAGCAGAGACTGTACTTCCTGAGGCAACTTAAGAAGTAAAAACCTTCCACAGGAGCTGCTGGTCATCTTCTAGACTGCCATCATTCAGTCTGTCCTGTCTTCATCCATCTCCGTGTGGTTCGGTTTCATCCACAAAAAAGGACAGGTCCAAGACTGCAACGAATAATCAGGACTGCAGAGTGAATCATCAGGGCTGACCTTTTCCCTCCATCCGAACTTATACAGGTCTAGGGTCAGGAAAAGAGCTGCTAAAATCTCTGCAACCCCACACACCCTGCACATAAACGTTTTAGAGTTCTGCCTTCAGGCCGACGCTACAGAGCGCTGTTTCACTAAAACCAGCCGCCACAGAGACAGTTTCTTCCCCCAGGCTGTTTCTCTGTTGAACATTCAATAAAATACAAAACAACAGCATACAGATGTTTGCAAATGCCACTTTTTATTTATATTGTGTATATTGTACATTGTAAATATGTATATTCTGTAGTGCAAAAACAAAAAACCAAAGAGCAAAGTGTACCGGAGTCAAATTCCTTGTTTGTATGTACAAACTTGGCAATAAAGCTGATTCTGATTCTGATTCTGATTCTGGATCAGTGCTTCTTTGTTCTCTTTGTGTCTCTGCTCTGTTCTCTCTAACCCCCAGTCGGTCGTGGCAGATGGCCGCTCACACTGAGCCTGGTTCTGGTTCTGCTGGAGGTTTCTTCCTGTTAAAAGGGAGTTTTTCCTCTCCACTGTCGCTACATGCATGCTCAGTATGAGGGATTGCTGCAAAGTCAACGCCAGTGACTTACCACTGTCTCTACATGTTCATCCGGGAGGAGTGAATGCTGCAAGTCACTGACTGGATGCAATCTGCTGGGTTTCCTTAAATAGAAAAACTTTTTATCTAATTTGAATAAATAACTGAATCTGACTGCACTGTTCAATGATTAAGATTAACTGGAATGTATGTACCTGACTTTTGTGAAGTGCCTTGAGACGACATGTGTTTTGAATTGCCGCTATATAAATAAACTGAATTGAATTGAATTGAATAGATGTTTGATGGAGGCAAGAAGCTTCTCACCGAAGGTATTTTTGCCAAAAGGTGTGAGACTAGCTATTAGGTGGTAGGGTGTCCTAACTTTTCCCTCAGTTTACATGTAACTTAATAATTTTTCTTTCTGGGGTCACTTTTAGCACAAATATTTAGACTCAAATTACTTGTTGTAAAGTATTGAGAAAGTTATAGAAAAGTAAGTTCTCTAAGTCAGGCTGGTCCATTTGGGCTGGTGAGAGACAGATACTGCTGCTCAGATACTGCACAGTTGGTGCAGCAACTGAGCGCCACTTCCACTGCACGGCATTCAGCTGGCAGCTGATAGGCTTATTACAACACTAACAGGAGACCTGACATTTTGAATGTATTGTGCCAGTGAATAAAATGCACTTTGGAGATGTCATGGTAATGGGATTGTGCTTTGGCAGGATGGCTGAGGCCGGGAATTTCTACGTTCACCAGAGCACAAGCTGCCCTCAATGCTGTGGCAGCTGATTACAGTTCTGTAAGAGGGTTAATGTGTTGCTGTGTTAAGTCTTTGTCTCAATGTCAGCCAGTTCATTTTTCTTCCAAGGACTGCTTCTTCACACCAGTCTTGGCTAAAAAGATATCTCTGGCTTTCATCGTCCTTCTACTGCAAAGTAAAATGGCGAAGGATCTAATTCTTACATTTTATGAAGAAAATTTCACTGATTATTTCGCTTTAAATTTTCATTAAATGGTGGGAAATCAGAAGCTTTGAATGGAACTAAATTAGCTTAACAGCTTCTTGCTCAGCCTAGTTAGCTTGTTAGATCCATGGATCCAAAAACTGGTCAAATGTTCAAACCCATGTAAATGAGACAAAAATGTCAATTTAATTCAGTAGCAAAGACAAGGACCTTTAAATGCCATTAATAACTTTAGATATTCAAGTATAAAAAATTTTATTGATTAATGCTAAAATATATTTTAGCATTAATATCTATTTTAAAACTTTGTTTCTTCTTTTTTAATGTTTCTGGCAGAAATAAAAAGCTTTCATTAACTAAAATAATGTTTTTGGCTTTTTCAAAGCAATAATGCTTAAAAAAGTAAAAATATCCTAAAAAATAATATTAATAATGCAGAACTAGTACTGGCTAGTGGAAAACACAGTTGTGTTGTTGAAGCGTTTTAAGATCTTTACTCCTTTCATCGTAGGCAATGGACCAGTAAAACTGACACCTCACAGCATGATGCTGCCACCACCGTGCCTGACGGGGTGTTCTTAGGTTCCGACAAATATTCTATAATTATTCTACGCAGTTGTGTTTTGGACCCTATCTTGGTTATTAATTATAATGTCACACTTTTAGGGAGCGACCAAAAAATAACTTTTATTTCAGAACTTTTTAGTATTTTGCACCTAGTTTAGTTTTATTCTTTATTCACTTTCATTGTAGTCAAATTTTCAGCGTCTCTCCTAATTACAGGGTTGGGCCAAGAAAAGTTCACAGCCAGTCTTTAATTCTGCTCACACAACTTTTTAGAAAGCTCAATTTTCAACATCAACCTTGTCTTAGGATACTGCTCTTCCAAATATGAATATAATGAATTGCTCAAGCATCAAAAAGATTTCTGATTATAAAAATCAATATTTTGACACCATGCTTGATTGTCTTTAAATTACTGATCTGCAAAATAGTTTAGCTGCAGTCAACAATCGATCCAGAGTCCGTGTTGCTTTGTAGGAGAGGAGTGTGTGAGAGTAAAGGTGTTAAAACTTTCCATTTTAAAATAAAAAGCTGTTTTGCGACTGCATGTGAAGGCATGCATCTCTGTGAATTCTCATCTATACAGTGAAATTCTGTGGGATTGTGTGTAAACGGTGCTGTCACACCGTGTAGGGGGAGGTCTGGCAGGGCGCGATGGGACAGTTGGAAATAAAGAGCCATCTGACAGCTCTGTGCTGAAATGCACTCTGGGAAAAGGAAAAACGGAGAGCAGGAGAGATGCCCATTTGACAGATAGTGCCACCTGGTGTGTGTGTGTGTGTGTGTGTGTATGTGGATGTATGTATTTTTGTTGTTTGTCTGCATAGTACAACTCAGGGGCATCATTGTGTTGTATATGTGTAGACAAAGCATTAGTCAGTCCTGTGAGTTTTTTGTATCTCTGTATCCAAGTTGTCCTGTAATAATTGGGTAACAGTCCGGCCCTCAGCGATCCATTTCCTGTCAGAGAGGACAAAGAGAGACCTGCTGATGAACCATCTGCTGTCCAGGTGCATTAGCAGCTCCTGTTAGCTTCTGGACATCTGTCTGTCCTACTTACCCCTGCTGTACCCCTGGAGAACAACTTGACGCCCAGCGGCATCTTGTTCCTGTCTCTTCTGCAAAATCAATCTCATCTGCAGGAATTGATTCAGGTCTGGTTGCCGTTTCCAGCGAAAGTTTGCTGGACACCACTTTAAAAACAGAACGGATTCTCCATCTTCTGAGCAGTGGTGATGATGTTTCAGGTTAAAGCTGAATAATTAATCCTGAGGGCCGTGTATCTGAAAGCTGTCTGCATGCTTTGTCCTAAATTAGTCTTCAGTGTTGGTGATGATTTCTGAAAGTATTCTGATAAAAATAATGTGAAGATAAGTGGTTAACAACTGGGCCTAAAGTATGGAGATGAGGAGAAGAAGGGGTTTCTATATTTTCTCTGGATTAATATTTCTCAAAAGAGAAAAGAAACAAGAGAAGAAAAATACGTCAGCTTTCAATTTCAGATCACCAGTAACAGGATAGTAAAAGATGCCTTATTTTAGTCCAACACGTATTGTTGTTCGCCTCTTTTCTGAACAGAACCGGTTTCTACAGACATACACTATGTAACCAAATATTGTTTTCCCTTACTGCATCCAGACACAGAACTTGTGAAGTTTTAACAGTGGCCTTAATCAAATTCATTGTGTTTTCTATATAAGTACATCTAAAACAATTAGAATATCATGAAATAGTTCAATATTTTTTGTCCCTGATTTCAGAAACGGAAACTCTTGGATTGTATTGATTCATTCCACATAGAGAAATATTTCAAGCCTTTATTTCTTGTAATTCTGATGATTCTGGCTGACAGAGAATGATAATCCAAACTTCATAGTCAGAATATTACATCCGATCAATAAAAAGGATATTTTAAACAGAAATATCAGACTTCTGAAAACGATGTTAATTTCTATTCACTCAGTACTTGGTCTGGGCTCCTTTTACATGATTTACTGCATCAATGCGACGTGGCAGGAAGGAGATCAGTCTGTGGTTCTGCTGAGGTGTTCAGGAAGTCCAGGTTGCTTTGATAGCAGCCTTCAGATCATCTACATTCTTGGTTCTGGTGTCTCTCATCTTCCTCTTGACATTGCTCCATGGATTCTCTATTGGGTTCTGGTCAACCCAGTTTGTTGGCCAATCAAGCACAGTCCCACCATGGTCATTGGACGTACTTTTGGTGCCTTTGGCAGTGTGGGCCGTACCAAGTCCTGATGGAAAATGGAATCAGCATCTCCATACAGTTTGAAGCATGAAGGCTCTTTTTTTTTTTTACCGTGTCCTGTCCAGCAGAGTAGCTCAGAACTGTTGTCTGAGTGCCAAGAAATTGCCCAACAGATTTACTTTCACAAGCAGAGCATCACAGCTACTGCTTTAAGGCTCATCATTGCACATTTGAGAACCTTTTACAAACAAAAAACACTTTTAAAAAATTTTAACTGAAAGTCTTATCTTGCTCTGCAAATTATTTTTCAAAATGATTTAAGCCTTGCAACTTTCTGGGCAAAAGACTATGAAAAAATCATATTTGCATTCAGATTTTCATCATGTGAAACTCTGTGATGTGATGTCAAGATGTAGTTATGCATGGCACACAAGAGCAACACTGGGGACTGTACTCTCACCATTCTTTTCAATTCTGTCAAACATCTCAAATTTCAGAGTTTCAAATACAAGTCATAAACATTACATCTGCAGAAATGCAATTGTTTAGGACTCTGGTCAGTCTATGAATCAAGGTTTTAAATTTTGACAAAAGCTGAGTACCGGGAGTGTGGACCATTTTTATGGCATGTGTGTAAAAAATCATCTCAATCTTGAAGTGACAAAAAGAAATTTATAAAATTTTTAAACAGAGAAAAAATAGGTCAAAAACTTTTCCATCAAAAAGTCAAACAGTGGAAAAAGTAAGCATTAGAAATGGCAAACTTTATAAATTCCAGTCAAGCACCTGAATGGTTTTACTGACAAACATGGGGATGCAACTGCTGAAGCTGTCTAAAGGAAAGGACAGAGTTTCAAGCTTGACTGCACTTTTGAGGATGCTTTGCAGTATTTTTTTTATGCCAAATTTTTCACTTGATCTCTTCTGCCATCATTCGTTGTGCAAAACAGCATTTAAAATCAAAGTTTCAGTGACTTGAAAAAAGCTCAACAAGCTATTAAAGAAGCCTGGCTCCATTCTGGGGGTTTTACCCTCTAGAACAGGAACAGTTCTCCAAAACCCCAGATTCAGTCTAAGCTAAACCCAGAGAGAGCATTTTTTCTGACACTGTAAAGCATTTTCTCATTTACTAAAGAAAACAATCAGATTGATTTATTTTGGCTAACAGAAACCTGGCTGCAGCAAGAGGATTATGTTACTATAAATGAGTTAACTCCTACTAATTATTTAGATTTTCACATTCCTCGAAATACTGGGCTAGGAGGAGGAGTAGCAACCATCTTTCAGTCAGATTTATTGATTAGTCCCAGACCAATCAATATCAATATTTAATCCTTAGTTTTCCTCATACAAATTGCAAAGCACTAAAAGCACTTCTATTTGTTGTTTTGTACAGTCCACCAGGCCCTTACTCTCAATTTTTAGATCAGTTTTCAGACCTTTTATCTGATTTAGTGTTAAAAACAGATAAGGTTATTGTAGTGGGGGATTTTAACATTCATGTTGACACTGAAAGTGATAGCCTAAATATAGCCTTTAATGCTATCTTAGACTCAATTGGCTTTGCTCAAAACATTAACAAACTTACCCACCTATGTCTTCATTCTCTGGACCTTGTGCTTACATATGGCATTGAGTGTAAAGACATAACAACATTTTCTCATAACCCTGTCCTGTCTGACCATTTCTTAATAACCTTTGAGTTTAATTGAACCGAGTACTCCACACCTGAAAAAAAATTCATTATAGTAGATCATTATCAGACAATGCTGTAACAACCTTTAAAGAATCTGTTCCACTTTTAATCTCCTCATTATCACTGAAAAGCACAGTGGAGGGCAATAATTCTGTTTCTGCCCCTTCACAAATTGATTCTCTTGTTCATAGCGTTACTTCATTATTGCGTGGTGCATTAGACAATGCAGCCCCCTTGAAAAAGAAGGTAATTATTCATAGGAGGCAGGCTCCTTGGTGTAATTTAGATCTGCGTACTTTAAAGCACAATGTTAGAAAATTGGAGAGAAAATGGCGCTCTACACACCTAGAAGATTCCTTCTTAATCTGGAAAAATAGTCTACTGTTGTATAAAAAGAAATTTCGCCAACCCAGAACAGCTTATTTCTCATCATTAATACAAGAGAACAAGAATAATCCTAGGTTTCTCTTTAGTACAGTTGCTAAACTTACACAGTCATAGCTCTGTTGAGCCATCCATTCCCTTAGCTCTTAGCAGTCATGACTTTATGGGATTCTTCTTAAATAAAATTGATTCTATTAAAAAGAAAATCTTTGATATACTCCCGAAGATGATTACTTCATCCTCAGCAAGTGAGACAACATTAGAAATAACTGTAGAACCTGATCTGTGTTTGGACTGTTTTGATCCTGTGGCGCTTCCGAGTTATCAGAAATATTAGCTTCATATAAACCTTCAACTTGTATGTTCCCAATCCCAACCAAATTATTTAAGGAAGTGTTCCCTCTGATTATCAGCCCCATTTTAGATATGATTAATTTATCTTTAGTAAATGGGTATGTACCACAAGCTTTTATGGTAGCTGTAATTAAACCTTTGCTTAAGAAACCTTCGCTTGATCGAGATGACTTAATAAATTACAGACCGATATCCAATCTTCCATTCTTATCTAAAATTCTTGAGAAAATAGTTGCTAATCAAATGTGTGAGCATTTACACAGCAATGACCTGTTTGAAGAGTTTCAGTCAGGTTTCAGAGCTCATCGTAGCACTGAAACAGCTCTGCTGAAAGTCACTAATGATATTCGTATTGCCTCAGATAATGGACTTGTGTCTTTACTGGTTCTGTTAGATCTCAGTGCTGCATTTGATACAGTCGATCATAATATTCTCTTAGAAAGGCTGGAATATGCTGTAGGGATCAGGGGAACAGCGCTAGGCTGGTTTAAATCTTTTTTGTCTGACAGATTCCAGTTTGTTCATGTAAATGATAAATCACCTTTAAACTCCAGGGTTAATTGTGGAGTGCCACAGGGTTCAGTACTTGGGCCAATTCTCTTTACTATATATATGCTTCCAATAGGTAAAATTATTAGGCAGCATAGAATAAATTTTCACTGTTACGCTGATGATACTCAGCTTTACTTATCCATAAATCCTGATGAGCCCAACCAGTTAGATAGACTACAAGCATGTCTTGAAGACATAAACACTTGGATGACTTTAAATTTTCTGCTTCTAAATTCAGACAAGACAGAAGTTGTCGTCTTTGGACCGGAGTCTTTAAAAAAGAAAGTGCTTAGTCAATCACTTAACCTGGATGGCATTAAATTGACCTTGGTATTATTTTTGACCAGGACATGTCATTTAAATCCCATATTAAACAGGTTTCTAGGATTTCCTTCTTTCACCTCCGGAACATTGCCAAAATTAGAAATATCCTTTCCAGGAGTGATGCTGAAAAACTAGTCGACTAGTTACTTCAAGGCTGGACTATTGTATTTCTTTACTATCAGGATGTCCACAAAATGCAGTTAAAAGCCTTCAGCTGATTGAAAATGCTGCAGCAAGAGTTCTGATGAAAATTAATAAGAGAGATCATATTTCTCCTATTTAACTTCCCTTCATTGGCTCCCTGTTAAATCCAGAATAGAATTTAAAATTCTCCTCCTCACATATAAAGCCCTTAATGATCTAGCTCCATCATACATCAGAGATCTGATTGTTCCATATGTTCCTGACAGGGCACTTCGTTCTCAGACTGCAGGTTTACTGGTGGTTCCTAGAGTTATGGTTGAGGTGCAAACACACCCTCCATTTCTGCCACCTGTATGACACCTTCTCTTTTCCAATGGTTATAATCAGTCTGACAGAGGGAGGTATCCCAATCCTTGTGGTTTTTAGTATAACAATGACCATCAGTGGGACCTTTTGTGGGGTGCCTTGAAACGACATTGTTGAAAATAAGCGCTGTTTAACTAAATAATCTGAACTGAAATTTTCTGTGTAGTTATGCTGCTATAGGCTTAGGCTGCTGGAGGACATAATGACCACTTTCACCCTCTGCGCTACATTCTCACACCACTCTCCAATTTTTGCATTATTTGCTGTCATTTCAGCTTTTAACTTTGTTCTCTCTCTTTTCTCTTCCTAGAAGCTACACCTGGCCTGACTCTGTGTCTACCTGTGACACCTTTCTGGAGAGGGGCATCGTCCAAGCTTCTGCTGGCAACAACTTAATGCTCACCCCCTACAGATGATCCACATGGCCCTGTCTTTTAGTGTTTAACCCTTTCTCTCTCCTAGACATGGCGATTGACTGAGCTTTTACTGTAAGTAATTATATGTGGTCTCTTTCAGACTCTAACCTTGAAAACTGGCTCAGAGTTTATATTTTCTTTCTTTCTAGGTGAAACGACTGAAGGAGCTACATCCATTAACATTTACTTTTCCTTCCCATAGAAAGTACTTCTGAATCAGTGCTTCTTTGTTCTCTTTGTGTCTCTGCTCTGTTCTCTCTAAGCCCCAGTCGGTCATGGCAGATGGCCGCTCACACTGAGCCTGGTTGTGCTGGAGGTTTCTTCATGTTAAAAGGGACTTTTTCCTCTCCCCTGTCGCTACATGCATGCTCAGTATGAGGGATTGCTGCAAAGTCAATGCCAGTGACTGTCCACTGTCCCTACATGCTCATCCGGGAGGAGGGAATGCTGCAAGTCACTGACTGGATGCAATCTGCTGGGTTTCCTTAGACAGAAAAACTTTTTATCCAATTTGAATAAATAACTAACTCTGACTGCACTGTTCAATGGTTAGGACTAATTGGAATGTATGTACCTGACTTTTGTGAAGTGCCTTGAGACAGCATGTGTTGTGAATTGGGGCTATATAAATACAACTGAATTGAATTGAATTGAAAATTGAATTGAAGACACCGCTCTTCTGCTGAGCTTTGACCCTCCTCCACCCCTTCTCCACCATAGGCTCCCAACTCCTTCCATACAAAGGCCTACGCCACCACCAGCATTGGATCCCAGGGGGGAAGACGTACCTACACATAATCCTAAGATGTTTATTCAAACCCACTTCATCCTCAGTGTTTACGTCTTCCTCAGGGGTCCAAGCACCAAAGAAGTAATCTTTCATTAATAAACTCTTTAACCGTCATCTTGCTGTTTCTCCATTATGTGAGTCTTTCCAGGTTGAAATAGCCGTGAAAGTTGGTTCTAGGGGAGCTAAATGTAATTGCATACCACACTTTTCAGATTCTTATTTGAAACTATGAATCTTTTCCCCTACATTTCATGATCATATACTGCGTTGTGTCACTACATTGTGTTGGTCCATCGCATAAAATCCCATTTCAATAAATTGAAGTAAATGGTTTTAACATGACAAGATTTGAAAAGTAGAAGGGGTGTGAATGTTGCAGGCAACAGTAAGTTTCTGAAAGTGAGTTTGTTACAGAAGACTGAAACAGAAGCACCAAAACGTGTGAACTGTCTTGTTCTGCAGAATTAAAACATGTGAAAACAGCAGGACACAGCAGGGAGCAGACAGCTAACACAGTTTGCAATATGAAACTTTCCTGTTCAGAGGGTCTGTGGACAGAAGTCCTCTTATTTGTTATCTCCGTTTTCCCTCAGTTTGAGTCGACACAAGCTCAGTGACTGGATCTGCTATAAGAACAGAGAAGAGGACAGGGCAGATATATTTCAGCAGTTTAAGAATAAAATCTGTTTTAAATCTGATTATTGTGTCTGCGAGCTTAACATTGCATGTCTTATCTGATATGCTGATCAAGCAGCAGCCCGAGCCCAACCAAAGTAGTGAATTAACTAGTAGTACTAGTAATAATAATGACAAAAGCTCAGACACAGAAAGGGAGCGACAGAAAGAGATTACACTGTGTTTTCTGCTTTACATAAGAAGCTTACACCATTGGGTTTTTCAGTGGAGAATTCAGTGGAGAACAGTCAGATGGGCGTCCTGCTGTTCTCCTCTCATCCAGCTGGGTTGTCAGGGGGTCAGCCGCTCAGCCAGGGGTCAAGGAAATGCCACGGGAAAAATGACCGCAAACAATCTCAGACACATCACAAACTGGAGTAAGGAATTAACATGGAGAGCACAGTGCTGGCACAAACTGTCGGGAACAAACTTAAGGAAATCTTAATGGCTATGATCAAAGGGGGGATTATATAGTCTACCATCACTGTAAGGAGATACATTGACACACCTTTCCCGTCAAAATAACATACACTGCAAAGAGGTTTCTTTCACTTCAATCAATAACAATTTGCTGCCCCCTGTTGAAACTAAAGAGCCTCCTATGGCTGGATGAACAGCAGTTAATGATATATATTATTACTCCATGTCTTAATTAAATCCCCAAGCTGATTAGGCAGAAACAACCCTACTTAATTGCATTGCTGAGAAAATATATTTTATTAATATGCGCTATGTGTTTTGATATGATGAAGTATAAAGTCAGAGCTAACCCCAGAGGGTTGATTAATTTGGTCTTTCAGAAAGAATGGATGTTGGGGGATTAATAAAGAGCTTGCTACTTCAGTATTACCTATCATCACGTTCACACTGACACCTCTCGATACTCCCTTTTGGTCTGAGTCTATTTATAAAGGTGACGCAAAGCAGTTTAGGTCTGGATATGTGGCACAGCATTTTGTTGCAGAGATGGATTTCAGACTTCATGTGTTAAACTTTCTGTTGCCTTATTCAAAGAAGAGAAAAGAAACATAAACGTTGTATCATTAATGCATATTTTGACATACAACTCTGCATTCAAAATCAAACATTTCCAGGTTTTCAAAAAAAACAATAATTTATTCAAAATAATAAACAAAAAAATGTGTCAAACAGCTTAAAATTCATTCAAAAATTCACATTTTGTCTAATAACCACCACAGTATGTTTCATTCTCACTTTATGTGACAGACCAACACAAAGTCGTAAAAGTAATTGTGAAGTAGAATGAAAATGATTCATGGCTTTTTAAAACATTTTACAAAGAAAATCTGAAAAGTGCGGCGTGAATTTGTATTCAGCCCCTCTGAGTGGGTACTTTTTAAAAACAGCTTCTGCTACAATAGCAACGACATCTAAAGACATATTGATGTTTTAGTCCATTTTCCTTTGCAAAAATAGCCAAAGTGCAGTCAGAATGATTCAAGAGTGAGCATCGATTTTCAAACTTCACTATAGATTCTCAGTTGGATTTAGGTCTGCACTTTGACTAGACCATTCTAAAACATGAATATCCTTTGATCTAAACCATTCCATAGTGGCTGTGGTTGTATCTTTAGGGTTGTTTTTCTGATAGAAGCAGGCGAACTTCCATTCAATCTAAAAGCTTTTCTTCCAGGACTGCATTAATTTTAGCTCCATCCATATTCCAATCAACTCTGACCAGCCTACCTGCCCCTGCTGATAAAAAAATACATCCCCACAGCATGTTGCCTCTACCACCATGTTTCACCATAGGTATGATGTGTTCATTGTGATATGCAGTGTTAGTTTTCAACCACACTTATCAATTTTCATGCATACCAAATGGTCAGTTTTGGTTTCATCTGATCAGAGCACCTTCTTTCACGTTTGTTGTGCCCCCTACAAAGCTTATGGCAAAAAGCAAATGGAACCTCTCATGGCTTTATTTTAATAATAGCTTTCTTCATGCCTCTCTTCTATTAACACCAGATTTGTAGAGGGCACAGCAAATTGTTCTCTCATCTGAACTGTGGATCTCTGCAGCTCCTCCAGAGTGCCCATGGACCTCTTGGGTGTTTCTCTAAATAATGCTCCTCTAGCCCAGCCTGTCAGTTTAGGTGTAATGCCATGTGTTAGTAGGTTACATCAGCTTATATGCAGGGGTATCACAATAAATGAGGCTTAATAAACATGAATTCCACACTTTTCGGATTTCTTTGTTTTTGTTTTAAACTCAGAAAACCATATATCATTTTTTTATATCACATAAAATCCCAATTAAGTATATTTTACTCTATGGTTCTAACATTCCCCTCCTTGAACCGCCACCTTAACGTGGTGGAGGGGTTTGATTGCTCGAATGATCCTAGAGGCTACGTTGTCTGGGGCTTAAATGCCCCTGGTAGGGTCTCCCATGGCAAACAGGCTCTACGTGACAGGTAAGACAAAGAGCGGTTCAAGAATCCTTCATGAGGACTACTACATCAAGGCACGTGACGTTGCCCGGTACGGCGGAGCCGGGGTCCCACCCTGGAGCCAGGCCTGGGGTCGGGACTCGCGAGAGAGAGCCTGGTGGTTCCTCGCGGGACCTGGCCGGGCCAAGCCCAAACGAGAGACGCGAGGCCATCCCCCAGTGGGCCCACCACCTGCAGGGGGAACCGTGAGGGACTGTTGCAAAGAGGATTGGGTGGCGGACGAAGGTGGAGACCTCGGCGGCCCAATCCCCGGATGCTTAGGCTGGCTCTAGGGACGTGGAATGTCACCTCACTGGGGAGGAAGGAGCCTGAGCTTGTGCGGGAGGTCAAGAGATATCAACTAGAAATAGTCGGGCTCACCTCCACGCACAGCGTGGGCTCTGGAACCCATCTCCTTGAGAGGGGCTGGACTCTCTTCTACTCTGGAGTGGTGCACGGGGAGAGGCGGCGGGCTGGGGTGGGTTTGCTTGTTGCCCCCCATCTCAGCCATCACGTGTTGGGGTTTATCCCAGTGGATGAGAGGGTCGCATCCTTGCGACTTCGGGTTGGGGACAGGTCTCTGACTGTCGTTTCGGCCTATGGGCCGAGCGGTAGTGCAGAGTACTCGGCCTTCTTGGTGTCCCTGTCGGGGGTGCTGGATAGTGCCCCTCCCGGGGACTCCATTATTCTGCTGGGGGACTTCAACGCCCACGTGGGAAACGACAGTGACACCTGGAGAGGCGTGATTGGGAGGAATGGCCTCCCCAATCTGAATCCGAGTGGTGCTTTGTTATTGGACTTCTGTGCTAGTCACGGATTGTCCATAATGAACACCAAGTTCAAACATAAGGGTGTCCATCAGTGCACTTGGCAGCAGGAGACCCTAGGCAGGAGGTCAATGATCGACTTTGTTGTCGTATCATCAGACCTTCGGCCGCATGTTTTGGACACTCGGGTGAAGAGAGGGGCTGAGCTGTCCACTGATCACCACGTGGTGGTGAGTTGGATCCGCTGTTGGAGGAGAAAGCCGGACAGACTTGGCAGGCCCAAGCGCATAGTGAGGGTCTGCTGGGAACGTCTGGCGGAGCCCTCGGCCAGGGATGTATTCAACTCCAACCTCCAGGAGAGCTTTGACGAGATTCTGGGGGATGTTGGAGACATAGAGTCCGAGTGTACCTCGTTCTCCGCATCTATTGTCGATACTGCTGCCCGTAGCTGCGGCTGTAAGGTCTGCGCTGCCTGTCGCGGCGGCAATCCCAGAACCCGGTGGTGGACACCAGCAGTAAAGGATGCTGTCAAGCTGAAGAAGGAGTCCTATCGGTTGTGGCTGACTTGTGGGACTCCTGAGGCGGCTGACAGGTACCGTGAGGCCAAGCATGCCGCAGCCCGGGCTGTGGCAGAGGCAAAAACTCGGTGAGGCCATGGAGAAGGACTACCGGTTGGCCTCGAAGCGATTCTGGCAAACCGTCCAGCACCTCAGGAGGTGAAAGCAGTGCATCGCCAACACTGTTGGCGATGGACTGCTTTCACCTGCTTTCACCTGCTTTCACCTGCTTTCACCTGCTTTCACCTGCTTTCACCTGCTTTCACCTGCTTTTCACTGTTGGCTGCTGACCTCGACTGAGGACATTATCGGGCGATGGAAGGAGTACTTCGAGGATCTCCTCAATCCTGCCATCACGCATTCCCTGGTGGAAACAGAGTCTGGGGACTCAGGGTTGGACTCTTTCATCACCCAGGCTGAAGTCACCAAGGTGGTTAAAAAGCTCCACCGTGGCAGGGCTTCGGGGGTGGAAGAGATCCGTCCTGAGTACCTCAAATCTCTGGATGTTGTGGGGCAGTCATGGTTGACACGCCTCTTCAACATTGCGTGGCGGTCGGGGACAGTGCCTCTGGACTGGCAGACTGGGGTGGTGGTCCCCCTTCATAAGAAGGGTGACCGGAGGGTGTATTCCAACTACAGGGGGATCACACTCCTCAGCCTCCCTGGTAAGACCTACGCCATGGTATTGGAGAGGAGAGTCTAGCCGTTAGCCGAACCTCGGCTTCAGGAGGAGCAGTGTGGTTTTCGTCCCGGCCGTGGAACACTGGACCAGCTCTATACTCTCTACAGGGTACTCGAGGGTTCATGGGAGTTTGCCCAACCGGTCCACATGTGTTTTGTGGACCTGGAGAAAGCATTCGACTGTGTCCCTCGTGAGGCCCTGTGGGGGGTGCTCCAGGAGTATGGAATCGGGGGCCCTTTATTAGGGGCCATCCGGTCCCTGTACAAGCGGAGCAGGAGTTTGGTCCGGATTCCCGGCACTAAGTCGGACCTGTTCCCGGTGCATGTTGGACTCCGGCAGGGCTGCCCTTTGTCACTGGTCCTGTTCATACCTTTTATGGACAGGATTTCTAGACGCAGCCAAGGGCCGGATGGGGTCAGGTTTACGGAACCAGTGGATTTCGTCTCTTCTTTTTGCAGATGACGTGGTCCTGCTGGCCCCCTCTAGCCAAGACCTAAAGCATGCGCTGGGGCGGTTCGCAGCCGAGTGTGAAGCGGCTGGGATGAAGATCACCTCCTCCAAGTCCGAGGTCATGGTTCTCAACCGGAAAAGGGTGGCATGTCCTCTCCAGGTTGGAGGGGAGTTCCTGCCTCAAGTGGAGGAGTTCAAGTATCTTGGGGTCTTGTTCACAAGTGAGGGAAGAATGGAGCGGGAGATCGACAGACGGATCGGTGCGGCTGCCGCAGTAATGGGGGCACTGTGCCGGTCCGTTGTGGTGAAGAGAGAGCTGAGCCGAAAAGCGAAGCTCTCGATTTACCGGTCGGTCTACGTTCCTACCCTCACCAATGGCCATGAACTTTGGGTCATGACCGAAAGAACGAGATCCCGGATACAAGCGGCTGAAATTAGCTTCCTTCGTAGGGTGGCTGGGCACTCCCTTAGAGATAGGGTGAGGAGCTCGGCCATCCGGGAGGGCCTCGGAGTAGAGCCGCTGCTCCTCCACATCGAGAGGAGCCAGTTGAGGTGGCTCGGGCATCTATACCGGATGCCTCCTGGACGCTTTCCTCGGGAGGTGTTCCAGGCACGTCCCACCGGGAGGAGGCCCAGGGGACGGCCCAGGACACGCTGGAGGGATTATGTCTCTCGGCTGGCCTGGGAACGCCTTGGGCTCCCCCCGGAGGAGCTAGAAGAGGTGTCTGGGGAGAGGGACGTCTGGGTGTCTCTGCTGAGTCTGCTGCCCCCGTGACCCGGTCCCGGATAAGCGGAAGACAACGACGAGGGTTCTAACATTGCAAAATGTGAATAGGTATAGGGTGCATGAATACTTTTCCTACTCTACTTGGATGGAAAAATATGACAACTACATAGCCAGATCACATATATCCGCTATTAGAACGTGCTGAAAAGTGTGCGAAGTTTAAATTATGTCAGAAATTAGATTTGTCTAAATAGCTACCAGTAAAAGTGGAAATCTGAAACTCAGTTGCCTTACTATAGTGCACCATTCTGATTATTCAACATACAAGCAGAATTAAAAGCATAAAAATTACCCATATTAAATCAGTTGATATTAATATTTCTGAGATCCACAGTTCTAAATATCAAATCACAACAGAATTAATGTGCTGATTTAAAATGTGAATGAGAGTACATTCTAAATAAACAGGTCAGTTATGGAACAGTGAGTACTGATATTCAGCATAGCACAGTTATAAGAACTTCTGATCTAATCAGATCAGTGTCCCACTCCTGAAGCACAGTCTTGAAGTTTTGCATTTGTAATTCTTATCAAATTGTCCAGTAAAGCAAAAAATAAATGTCTGTTTGTGGTTGAAACACTTTCAATTAATTCTTAAATGGCAGAACCATTTTTAAAGCTTCATTTATGGTTGTCATTTTTATTTGTATTTATTAGATAATTTGAAAAGATATGAATTCTGGAAGGTGCTTTATTGACTTTCTATCTTCACATAGTTTCTATTGTCCTGTTTTTAAACCTTCTTGTAATAAAGCAGACCTGAGGATGGAGATTTTGCTTCACATTGACACTTCTGACCTGACCTAGTGAGAGTTTGTTCATTGGCTCATCACAGGGCTGCTATGAAATTTGTAACAGTTTTATATCTTATCATTTTCTGCCTCACAGATAATCGCCTTACTTCTGTTGATGTCTAGGTGCTTTCCACATTCACACCTATCACTTACAGTATTAATTTATTGCAAAGTATAACTAAATTTGTGAATAGGACCCACCAATGAATGACCAAGATCAGAAAATGAACATTTATAGCAATATGTGTGAGTAAATACTATTCTGAAATCTTAATGCTTTCTCTGCTTATTTTATTGAGTTTTATTAGTTTTAAAAAACTGTTTTTATTTTGTTATAACTCTCCTTGAGATTGCTTTATGGGCTGTATTCAGTATGTTGAGAAATGTCTTTTATCATCATCACCGTCCTTTCAGTCTTTTCAAATGAACAGAAAGAACACAAAACTCACATTAAGTTTTTTTTTTGGCTTTTTATGTATATTAGTTTAATTGTTCTGCATAAATGGAGTTGACATCACATTATTAAAGCATTTAGATCGATATTACTGCTGTAATGTTTGATTTGTTTTTCTCTATTTTCGGCGTCAGCTGTTTTGGGGGAAAAAAATAACTTTTTAACATTAAATAAAGAATTTTGGTACAGTTTCCATATGGTTATTATTAGGGATGCACCGAAAATGAAAATTTGGGCCGATAACGATATCCCATATTAATATTGCCGTTATGGCGGAAAACCCACGCTAACATTGCTTCATTGCTTGCTGCATCACTGTCACAGTCACATGACCAAACAAACACCACATGGCCAACTGCATCCCCTCCCCCTCCAGAAACACACCAACAAGTTGGAAATAAACATTGGTTGTTAAAATCCGCCCAGTTTTGTAACAATCTGTAGTGGTCCCATAAATGTTACAAAAATTGCTGAACATCAGCTGATACTGATAATATAGATATATCGTGCGTCCCTAGTTATTACCTTAAAAACTAATCAGAAATTTCATGTTGATATATTAACAAAAGCACCAAAAAGAAATGTGTAGGAATCTAATATTTCCCAACACCTGAAGTCCATTTTTGTTCTTTAATTTGAATCAACAGATGCTACTACGTGTAATCTTTATATCCCTCTTTGTGATCTTTTTTATATGAACAAACTTCACAAAGTGATCAAAACCAACATTTTAATTTGCTCTCTAACAAATAAGGGGCTTTTGCTCGTTATTTATTTATTTATTTTATAGAAATCTTATTATTTTAATTAAATAAAGAGTTTAAAACATCTGAACACAACTGCAGACTGTAATCTTAACTGTACTCAAGTTGAATTACTCTTTGATCACTTCAGCACATGAATATAAACTCAGTGCAGTTCAGGAACTGTTGTGCACTTTAAACATATTGAAATACTGCATCCCACGTGGTTCTACTCAGCAGTAAATCACAGGGATTCACTCACTCTAAGGACATGTGCTTACCCAACATATGATTTCAGTGTCGGAGGCCAGAACCTCATCCTTTTGGACTTCTTTGTAAGAATTAATTTCTTTAAGTTAAAACACAGAGCAAACACTTGGTGTGGAATGGCCTACTGACTGAAAGTGCAGACTGCAGGAGTGCATCATGCTGTTAATTTGGCTAATGTGAACACATTTAATATTGTGGCTAAACTGCTTCTGTTTGTCGAATTGCAACCCTATATGTTCATTTTATTTTTGCATTGAATTGAAAACTGCATCCCCTGTTGTTCTTTTGTCATCTTAATTTAAGTTGTTTCCATTTTTATGCAAAGTGATTCACAGTGAGAAAAACATTTAAATCAGTTTATAGTCTTAAAACAAGGCAAACTTGTTAGTGGCACAAAAAGATCTTGCCAGAAAAAAGAAAACTATGACTCTATTTGATCCCAATTAATGAATTAAGTCATTTTGTTGTGATGAAGGCATCGTAAAAGAATTTGATTGATTTGAAGGGATCATGATTCTCTGCTGTGCATGGTTCACAGAGCTGATGTCTAATTTTTTAGATCACTGAACTGGGACTGTTTATTCACAGTTGCATCTCTACTGGTGTCACTACAAACCAAAGAAAAGTGTATTTTTAAAAGATTTTGTGAAAGCAGATGAACAAACTCATAAATTTAAAAACAACACCAGTGTAGCCTGTCTCATTTGTTTAACCTGCTCTCAGCCTGAAGCACCACCTTCACATCCCTTCTGTCTCTTTTTAGCTCTTATCTTCTTTCCTTGCTCTGTCATTCCTCAGCTCTTTTTATCTTTAACTAGTTTCACCTCTCACATTTTCCTGTTTCCTGTTCCCGTCTCCCCCTCATCTGTCTGGCCTAATCCTCTTTATTCTTTGTTGAGTTTCTCTTTACTCTCTTCCTTTGTCTTGTTTGCCAGATGATCAGGTTTGTGCTTGCTGTGGGTCCTTTTTGGATCACAGTGTTTGACATGACTGATCATTTTAAATAAGATTTCTTATCTTTACAGTACCTTGCAAAAGTATTCATACTGCTTCAACTTTTCTTCTTTTATCATGTTATAACTACAAAACCTCAATGTATTTTATTTGAAGTTCATGTGATAGACCAACATAAAGTTTGGCAGAAGTGTGAACTATTTAACATTGTTTTACAAATAAAAATCTTAAAAAGTGTGGCATGTATTTGTTTTTCAGCCCTCTTTACTCTGATGCCTCTAAATTAGTTTACAGTGCTTAGAGGAGTTACTTAATTCCCAAATATTGTTTTTAGATTCGTCTTTTTTCTAAGTACCCTCATAAGCCCTGCAAGAACAACAAACCTTCATATCAGTTTTAAGACTTGAAGAAATATCTGTTCTCCATTTTTTTATTTAGTTTGTTAAGTAATTTAAATTAACTTCTCTCCATAATGGACCATGAAATATTTTTATGAATCCCCAAGATGTAGGGATTTATCAAACATGTGCAGTTGGTTTGCTTGGAAGTCAATAACTGGCCTTTGGGTTCGTATCTTAAATTGCAAATTATTTTTTTTTGTTAGGGAATATTGTAGTGGTTGTACAGGTTTTTATTTAATGTTTTTGGTTTGGTTCCATGTTTAGTGGTATTAAGATTTGTTTACTTCTCATCGCACACCCCAGGTTGCTGAACCTTATCCAGGCAGGAGGCAAGCAGATGGCAGCACAAACAAGATGAGACAAGCAGACATGTAATCTCATATTCACTCCAAGAGTTTATTTAAAGTAATCAATTAACCCATCCTGCTTATTTGTTAGGTATCAGAACAATTCTGAGTGCCTGGATACAATGCAAGTAGCAGAGAAACAACTTTCAAACTTGCTTAAGTCATGAAGTCGTTTCTTTCTGCTTCAGTCCTGCACTTCATCCAGTCACAAATCTATGACCACATTTCTTCTTGGTTCAGCCATTAGTAGCCAAATGCATGTCAATGGCCAGATTTCACACGGATTATGTTAGTGGTATATTGGTGAAGGACAGAAAAAAATATGCACATAGTAAATTAAATCTAAAGAGATATGTTCCTTGTGGGGCCGAAACCAGAGCAGAGTAAGCATAATTGAATTTTTGAAATGAACAGGACTTAGTCTGTAGGATAACATACATTAATCAGGCACAACAATATGGCCACTGACAGGAAAATAATGATAAATATCTAATCACTCATTAGATGGTGGGATTAGTCAGCAAAAGAACATTTTGTTCTCACAGCTAATGTGTTAGAAGAAGAAAATATTGGCAGCAAAAAGAGTTGGGCAAGTTTGGAAGGATCAGTGGTGACAGACTAGGTGCACCCTTTCATGGACACATTATTCCCTGGCTGCTGTGGCCTACTTTAGCAGGATAATGCATGCTGCCAGGATGTGTTCTATTAAGATCTGTGCAACGGAGGAACCCCAGAATGCAGACGAGGAGGCAGCGTAACGGCAAACGAAAATCTTATCAACAAAAACTCACTCTCATAAGAGGTAGGAACAAAACAGAAGCAGGCTGGCTTGACAGGCATGGCATGGTCCACAAAACAAGACATGAATGGAGACACAATGATTCCGCCATGACTAACAGAACAGGTGTGTAAATATGGAGTGAAAACCAGGTGGAGCAAGACCGATTGACAAGGTGCAGGTGAACCGGATAAAGATGATTAACAGAACAGAACGTGGCTGGAGCAAGAACAGAAACTAGAAAAACATGAAGCCAAAGCATAACCAGAAAAATACTAAACAAAGCATGATTCAAAAAACTGTGAGAAATATAAGAAACAAACAGAAACATGATTCAAAACCTTAACTGTGAAAAACATAAAGAAAAAAACAGAAATCAAAAACCAAACAACCCCAAATCATAACATGTTCAGAACTGGTTAAGCAGCAGTTTGAGGTGCTGACTTGATCTTCAAATTCCTCAGATTCCAGTCCAATCAAGAAATTGTGGGCTGTGCTGGATGAACAAATCTGATCCATGGAGGCCCCATACACAGGACTACAGGATTTAAAGGATCTGCTGCTAACACCTTGATCTCAGATACAGCCAGGGGTGAAAGTGAGCCGGTGTTCTGTCCGAACAGCATACAAATCAGATTGGCATACCTTGCATTAATGCGCATGGGCATTAGCGCATGATTCCCCTTGTTACTTCGGGGTTTCAGGTCAGCATACGGACGAGAAAAACGGTAAGCACAGGATGTTTCTGATTATTTTTCCATATAATTGTAGGGCTTCGTTGTTTGAATTTTATGATTCTAGGGCCATGCTATATATATATATATATATATATATATATATATTATATATATATATATTAGTCGTAACAATACGAGAAAAAAGTCGTAAAATTTCGAGAATAATGACATAATATTACAAGATCAAAGAAGTAGCCTACTTTAATGTAAACTCTTATGGTGCATTCACACCGAACGCGGATTCTGCGATAGGAGTGGCCGATTTACATGTTATCCTTATGTAGAGGCGCGTTCAGGAGCAGAGTGGCGCGACGCGGTGCGAAGGAGATGAAGGACGCGGTGTGGAAGGCGCACCGAGCGAAGCGAGTGCGATGGACGAGTTGAAAAATTGGAACTTTTTCCTAAATTCACGTCGCGTCAACCAATCAGGGACTGAATGTGGCTGTGACGTAGGGTGAAGGACCGCAGCAGAGAAGAAGCAGTTGTCAGTGAAGGTGGAGGACAAGATCATAGTGGCGGTGTGCGGCAAGCCAGAGTTGTATTTATCAACTAATTATTTTTACCGAGAGAAGTACAGAAAGGACCTGGCCCGGAGAAGAGTCAGTGAGGAGACTGGAGTAGCAGGTAAAACTTTAAAATAGCGCCATTGCACTGTTATCTTCTTATATTTAGGAGATGTGGACATTAAAAATCGGCTGTTTTTTTATTGAGCTGAGATTTATTTACTCACCGAAGACAGATGGACAGATGCTCAGCAGCGGGGATACAGCGCCGGTAGTTGGTGTCCCGGAGGCCGATTCGTCTCCCAACGCGGGACAGCAGATCTTCGAACTGGGTCCTGGATAGACAGAAGTACCGCTGAAATCGACCATCATCCAGACGCAGCTCCTGGAATAAGTGGTCGTACTCTCCGAACTGTTCCCGTCCCTGAAGAATCTCGTGAACCCAGGGACGCCGACGTCGGCGGCGTTTTTCGGCTCTACACAGATAAAATACCTTAATTAGGTCCGTGAAATCCATGTCCGGCATGTTCAGTTGAAACCAGCAAGCAGCAGATGGAAGCTCTTCCTATTTGATGACACGGCGAAGCATTGCCGCTTGTTGACATTTGGCAACGTGGAGTTCACGTGGAATGTCAAGCGAGCAAAAGCACACAAATGACGCGAAATATTCGCTGAATCTGCGTTCGGTGTGAAGGCACCATTAAGAGAAAGAGCAGTCTTCACCCTGAGATAAAATGCTCGGCCTAGGCTGCTGTTTGGGTAACACTAAGTGTATGCTGGTCTGACAGGGCATGCTTGTTAGACAGATATAGCTGTCGGTTTGTGGTACGCTTATGTCGATCTGACGATGTATCCTGACTGGACAGAACACCGGTACGGTCCGGTACTGCGTACCACTAAAAGATTCTGTGCCAGTACGCAGTACCAGGAAGAGGGAAGAATGGCTGTCTGCTATGAAGCCGTCATCCAGAACCAGTTACGGCAGCAAAAATTCACGAGCACACAAAGAAGATCAGATCCGCTACCAACAGACAGTATAAAACATGACTTAATCTGTTTATAAATATCGTTTTTTTCCCCTCATTCCTCATAGTTTCTGAACTGTTCTGCTATGCTGGAGCCTCAATGCTCTTGCTTCGCTTCTCTCCCTTCGGAGCTCGAGGCTTTTGTGAATGGCCAGCCTTTAAAACGAGCACCGCTACATTTAATGTCTGTCTGCTCGCTGCTAAATACCCCAGTTAAAAGCAAAGGGAGAGTAACTAGTTGTGTTTTATGTTATTTTGCTGAATTACAACAACACAGTACAGCTCGAAAACACCACTTATGACCAGAGATTTCGCAGACACTACACGAGAGCGCATGTGTGCTTACCTCCAAAACAGAGTGGTTACCAAGGAGATCGGTGCGTTTGATTTAATGGACTGGGAGATTTTACACAGGTGGTGCACAGACATTAAAAACCGCCGCTTGCATTAGGACAAGACGAACAATAAATCACTTACCATCTACAGACTTTTAAATAAAAACAAGCGAACTGTCAAATTTTTTATTTATATTAAATCAAAACTTGACCACAATGCAGAGAACAATAACTTATTTGTTCAAAAGAAAAATGGAAACTGAAGATGAAAAGTTATGCATCAGAAAATGGTTTATCATTGTTTCATGCATGGTAGTTCTTTAACAATTGAACTATATATATGCAGTACAGACAAAAAGTTTGGACACACTTTCTCGTTCAAAGAGTTGTCCTTATTTTCATAACTATGAATATTGTAGCTTCACACTGAAGGCATCAAAACTTTGAATTAACACGTGGAATTATATACTGAACAAAAAAGTGTGAAACAACTCAGAATATGTCTTATAAAGTAGCCACCTTTTGCTTTGATTACTGCTACGCACACTCTTGGCATTCTGTTGATGAGCTTCAAGAGGTAGTCAGCTGAAATGGTTTTCACTTCACAAGTGTGCCCTGTCAGGTTTAATAAGTGGGATTTCAGGCCTTATAAATGGGGTTGGGACCATCAGTTGTGTTGTGCAGGAGGTGGATACAGTACACAGCTGATAGTCCTACTGAATAGACTGTTAGAATTTGTATTATGGCAAGAAAAAAGCAGCTAAGTAAAGAAAAACGAGTGGCCATCATTACTTTAAGAAATGAAGGTCAGTCAGTCCGAACAATTGGGAAAAATTTGAAAGTGTCCCCAAGTGCAGTCGCAAAAACCATCAAGCGCTACAAAGAAACTGGCTCACATGAGGACCGCCCCGAGATAGGAAGACCAAGAGTCACCTCTGCTGCGGACGATAAGTTTATCCGAGTCACCAGCCTCAGAAATCGCAGGTTAACAGCAGCTCAGATTAGAGAACAGGTCAATGCCACACAGAGTTCTAGCAGCAGACAAATCTCTAGAACAACTGTTAAGAGGAGACTGTGTGAATCAGGCCTTCATGGTAAAATAGCTGCTAGGAAACCACTGCTGAGGACAGGCAACAAGCAGAAGAGACTTGTTTGGGCTAAAGAACACAAGGAATGGACATTAGACCAGTGGAAATCTGTGCTTTGGTCTGATGAGTCCAAGTTTGAGATCTTTGGGTTTCCAACCCCCCTTGTCTTTTTGTGCGGCGCAGAAGAGGTGAACGGGATGGACTCTACATGCCTGGTTCCCACCGTGAAGCATGGAGGGGAGGGGTGTGATGGTGTGGGGGTGCTTTGCTGGTGACACAGTTGGGGGGATTTATTTCAAAATTGAAGGCATACTGAACCAGCATGGCTACCACAGCATCTTGCAGCGGCATCCCAATTCCATCCGGGGTTTGCGTTTGGGTTGGACCATCATTTATTTTTCAACAGGACAATGACCCCAAACACACCTCCAGGATGTGTAAGGGCTATTTGACCAAGAAGGAGTGAGGGGGTGCTGCCCCAGATGACCTGGCCCTCCACAGTCACCGGACCTGAACCCAATCGAGATGGTTTGGGGGGGAGCTGGGACCGCAGAGTGAAGGCAAAAGGGCAACAAGTGCTAAGCATCTCTGGGAAACCCTCCTTCAAGACTGTTGGAAAACCATTTCGGGGTGACTACCTCTTGAAGCTCATCAACAGAATGCCAAGAGTGTGCGTAGCAGTAATCAAAGCCAAGGGTGGCTACTTTGAAGAACCTAGAATATAAGACATATTTTGAGTTGTTTCACACTTTTTTGTTCAGTATATAATTCCACATGTGTTAATTCATAGTTTTGATGCCTTCAGTGTGAAGCTACAATATTCGTAGTCATGAAAATAAGGACAACTCTTTGAATGACAAGGTGTGTCCAAACTTTTTGTCTGTACTGTATATATTCTACATTATCAAGTGATTCTAATTTCTGCCTTATACAGACAGCCTACATTAAACTAAAATATTGATACGTTTTAATTAGTTTGAGTTTGGACTTTGCTGAGAGAGAGAGTTCTCGAGGGGCCACGGATGAGAGTAACAACACACACCTCCCCAGCCCCCCTCCAGCTCCGCCCCTAAGTACCGGCAAGAATTTAAAACTACTTAAACCCCTGGATACAGCTTTAGGGGTCTAGAAGAGTCCATGCATCAACAGGTCGGGGATGTTTTGGCAGGAAAAGGGGGACAAACATGTATGTATGGGTATGGCGTATAGTCACTGTAATGTTCCCTTAAAATTAGTCTACTTTCCTAACTAGTAGAACCTTTTATAATATAAAATCTCGCCTGTCACAATATCTGTTTAGTTAGTGTTACGGTCACTGACCCCTCTGGGGTCTCCTCATGAGAAAGCTTTTTCGACTACTTTGTTTCAGGTCTACCTTACTGCCACAGATGAGAGGTGTTGCAGCTCATCAGTCAATGCATGAAGAGTGCCATCTCAAAGTGTCACGCCTCCTTTCCCTGGGCCTTGAGCTGCAGTGATCTTGTCTGTAATTGCTTTTCACCTGTGCAGTATGGTGTGATTCCTGTGCGAGTAAAAGTGTAAATCTAAAACACTAACCCTGTTTGTTCTTTTTGTCCTGTTATTGGGTTTGTTTGTTGGTTTGCATTAATTGTAAAATAATGAATAGTTAATATCAGTTTTCTACTGACTTTTCTGTGTGTTACACCCTGTGCCAAACATCTTCTTTGCTGTTTAGGGGGTTTTAACCATTAGCTGTGGGATGTAACTCTTTTATGCATGCTTTTAAAGACTCCCTTCCAGCTTGGCCTTTATTGAATTTATTGTGGCGCTGCTTTGAAATGATTCAAATTCACAGCGGGCACTTGTTCAGTTTTAAGATGGCATTCATGCAGCTTATCTCATCCCTTCTGATTTGTCCTTTCTTGCAGATTGTTTCCCTTCTCTTTTGTGTGTGGGTGAACATCACTCTCTCCACAGTGACCCATTGCTCCACTTCCTCAGCATCCCACTGGCTGCTTAGCAACGCTCAGTGTCCATGGCAACAAATCCAACAAACACCCCCGCACCTCCTCTGCCTGCGACCCTTAATTAGGGCTAAAGTGTGCAAATCAAGAGGGAAGTGTCACATAGCCAGGGTGGCCCAGGAGGAGCCTGAGTTTGGAGGTTTGAACCCAACAGGTTTTGTGTGCAAAGTCTAATAACTGCTTCGTCAGCAGAGATGTTCCAGTTTAAATCTGAGAGAGCCCAGACATGGTGTGGAGGTCAACATCAAAGCCTAAACGGGAGGACAGGAACAGCTGGGATGCAACATGCAGCAGCTGATTGTGTTCATTGGCTTTGTTTCTAGAACAGATTGCTTTGGTTTTTATAATGAAGTGAGAAATATAAATTATCACATTTGCACATGATGGACAGAGAATTCTGAATCCAAGAAAAAAATGTGAGAAAGGGGCTGGCGCTGGCACAGCAGTAGAGAATGCGATCCATGCATGAAGGGTATAGCCCTCCATGCAGCTGACCCCTGGTTCGAGTCCTGGCCACGGTGACCTGTGCTGCATGTCTTCACCTCATTCCCGTATGCCTACTTTCAAAAATGACAAAATATAGGCCACTAGCGCTGCAAAACAAATCTTAAAAAATTATGTGAAGTTTCATGGTGAAGTTTCATGGTGTTCACAACATGTACTCCAGTTAGTTTTACAATTCCCGGGAGAGCTTCAAATACGTCCTGGGGGAGGTGGGGGACATTGAGTCATAGTGGGAGCCATGTTCCGCGCCTCCATGGCCGAGGTGGCTCAGGCGTTGGAGGAGTTCGGAGAGGCCATGGAAACAACTTAGGTACGGCTTCGAGGTGATTCTGGTCCACCATCTAGCGTCTCGGGGGGGGAGAGATACACCACCAACACTGTTTACAGTGGGGAGGGTGTGCTGTTGACCTCAACTCGGGACGTTGTGGGTCGGTGGACAGAATACTCGAAGACCTCCTCAATCCCACCGGCACGTCTTCCACTGAAGAAGAGGAGTCTGGGAATCTTGGGGCAGGCTCTCCAATCTCTGGTGCTGAGGTCACCAAGGTGATTAAAAAGCTCCTCGGTGGTAAGGCCCTGGGGGTGGAAGAGATCCTTAAGGCTCTGGATGTTGCAGGGTTGTGTTGGTTAATGCCACTCTGCAGCATCGCGTGGACATCAGGGGCATTTCCACTGGATTTGCAGACCATGGTGGTGGTCCCCCTATTCAATAAGGGGGACCGTAGAGTGTGTTCCAACT
Source organism: Crenichthys baileyi (assembly GCA_036173005.1). Lineage (NCBI taxonomy): Eukaryota > Metazoa > Chordata > Actinopteri > Cyprinodontiformes > Goodeidae > Crenichthys > Crenichthys baileyi. The sequence goes on from JAHHUM010000874.1 coordinate 277,980, forward strand.
ATAGGGGATTCACCTCAGATTCAGGAAGAGCAGTGTGGTTTTTGTCTTGGCCATGGAACACTGGATGAGCTCTACACCCTTAGCAGGGTCCTGAAGGGTGCATGGGAGTTCAGCCAACCAGTCCACATGTGCTTTGTGGACTTGGAGAAGGCATTCGACTGTGTCCCTCGGGGAATCCTGTGGCGGGTACTCCGGAAGTATGGGGTACCAGGCTCTGTGATACGGGCTGTTAGGTCCCTGTATAACCGGTGTCAGAGCTCGGTCCGCATTGCCGGCAGTAAGTCGGACCCATTTCCGGAGAGGGTTGGACTCCGCCAAGGTTGCCCTTTTTCACTGATCCTGTTCATAACTTTTATGGACAGAATTTCTAGGTGCAGCCAAGGTATTGAGGGGGTCCGTTTTCGTGTGCGTAGGATTGCGTCTCTGCTTTTTGCGGATGATGGAGTCCTATTGGCATCATCAGCTCATGATCTATAGCTCTCACTGGAGCAGTTTGCAGCCGAGTGTGAAGCGGGCAGGATGAGAATCAGTGCCTCCAAGTCCGAGGCCATGGTCTTGAGCCGGAAAAGGGTCGAGTGCCTTCTCTGTATCTTGGGGTTTTGTTCACAAATGAGGGAAAAATGAAGCAGGAGATTGATAGAAGGATTGGTGCTACATCAGCAGTGCGCTGTACTGGTCTGTCAGGGTGAAAAGAGAGCTGAGTCAAAAAGCGAAGCTCTCGATTTACCAATCAGTCTACGTTCCTACCCTATTCTATCGTCATGAGCTTTGGGTCGTGACCAAAAGAACGAGATCACGGATACAAGCGGCCGAAATGAGTTTCCTCCACAGGGTGTCTGGCCTCTCCCTTAGAGATAGGGTGAGAAGCTGGATGGATGGTTTTAGGGTTTGGCATTTGGTCAGCTGCGGCCGTCTCATTACTTTCGGGGTCTGGGAGATCCTATCTTCTGTTTTTGCCTGCTATTTACTATGCTTAAACACTAGATGCCGCCTGAGCTCCTGGGGTGAGAGGGTAAAAGGTGCAGCTCATTACCATCATCAGGAGGAGTATATGAGGAGCAGGTTGCCAGCACTTCAGCGTCTGAATGTTTGCCAATTGTGGTAGCTCTAACCGGCCAGAGCTATTGGTGTCTTCACTAAGAGATCAAAGTTTCTTAACTCCTTGTCTTTGCTCCTTCTCAGGTGAACTTCCTAGTCCTGGTTCATCTTCCAGTCACTCTCAATCAAGTTAAAAGATTCAAGGACTCCAAGAATCCTCTCTCGGATCAAGCTCAAGCTGGCAGCCGCTAAGCTCTTCGTCTCTCTGGCTTCAGGCATAAGCGAACCCTGCTCACTTTCCAACGAGTCTCACCACTAAGTTGCAAGTACTGGCATCTAGTGTTCACCATCTGCTGTATGGAAACAGCCCTCACCCAAAACTCCACCTGTGTAAGAATCTCCTACCTTGGATTAAGAAAGATCTCCACCCGGCAATCCGTCAACATCACTCCCAGACTCCGCATCACTCTCTCCCTGGTGAAACCTCATCTCCAACCCTGTAAGCAAAACCCATCTTTCAGTACTAAGAAATATCATGCAAATAAATACCTTACTTACCTGATCCTCCTTCTCTGTGCAGTGGTGTGTTTCCAGTCTCGGGCCCAACACCATAATCCACTCCTGTGAAAAAAAGAAACTTGTTAAACTTATTTCTCTGCCTCCTGAGTGCTATCTGCATGTGGGTCAAGTCTGTCAACAAAACTATGACAATTACCACATTAAACACCACTTTGCAAACTTCTGAGTGTAGACCCATGGGAACTTGTAACCTGGTATCTTAAAGAACAGACGTATGACAGATTCTCTGTGCAGCAATGAAGAACAAAATCAGGGTCTCTTAGATATTCAGCTGTGTCCACAGGCACCCTTCATCTCTAAGCTCATCACTGTGACACCAATGCACGTTTAAATCCAGTGATTACTAACAATGACCTACTGTGCCCTGTAAATTAATACATACAGGGGTTGGACAATGAAACTGAAACACCTGGTTTTAGACCACAATCATTTATTAGTATGGTGTAGGGCCTCCTTTTGTGGCCAATACAGCGTCAATTCATCTTGGGAATGACATATACAAGTCCTGCACAGTGGTCAGGGGGATTTTAAGCCATTCTTTTTGCAGGATAGTGGCCAGGTCACTACATGATACTGGAGGAGGAAAACGTTTCCTGACTCGCTCCTCCAAAACACCCCAAAGTGGCTCAATAATATTTAGATCTGGTGACTGTGCAGGCCATGGGAGATGTTCAACTTCACTTTCATGTTCATCAAACCAATCTTTCACCAGTCTTGCAGTGTCTATTGGTGCATTGTCATCCTGATACACGGCGCCGCCTTCAGGATACAATGTTTGAACCATTGGATGCCACTGGTCCTCAAGAATGGTTCGGTAGTCCTTTGGGCAGTGACGCGCCCATCTAGCACAAGTTTTTTGGGCCAAGGGAAAATGCCATGATATGGACAGCCCAAACCATCACTGATCCACCCCCATGCTTCATTCTGGCATGCAACAGTCTGGGTGGTACACTTCTTTGGGCTTCTCCACACCGTAACTCTCCCGGATGTGGGGGAAAACAGTAAAGGTGGACTCATCAGAGAACAATACATGTTTCACATTGTCCACAGCCCAAGATTTGCGCTCCTTGCACCATTGAAACCGACGTTTGGCATTGGCATGAGTGACCAAGTTTTGGCTATAGCAGCCCGGCCGTGTATATTGACCCTGTGGGAGCTCCCGACGGACAGTTCTGGTGGGAACAGGAGAGTTGAGGTGCACATTTAATTCTGCCGTGATTTGGGCAGCCGTGGTTTTAAGTCTTTTGGATACAATCGGGGTTAGCACCCAAACATCTCTTTCAGACAGCTTCCACTTGCGTCCACAGTTAATCCTGTTGGATGTGGTTCGTCCTTCTTGGTGGTATGCTGAAGTTACCCTGGATACCGTGGCTCTTGATACATCACAAAGACTTGCTGGCTTGGTCGCAGATGCGCCAGCAAGACGTGCACCAACAATTTGTCCTCTTTTGAACTCTGGTATGTCACCCATAATGTTGTGTGCATTTCAATATTTTGAGCAAAACTGTGCTCTTACCCTGCTAATTGAACCTTCACACTCTGCTCTTACTGGTGCAATGTGCAATCAGTGAAGACTGGCTACCAGGCTGGTCCAATTTAACCATGAAACCTCCCACACTAAAATGACAGGTGTTTCAGTTTCATTGTCCAACCCCTGTAACTCTCAAGCTTCATCATGTTTTGTCACATTAAAATCACAAAATGTTTTTTACAGGATTTTGTCAGATAGAGAAACCGGAAGTATCGAATACCTGTGAAGTGGAAGGAAAAGATTGTGTAGCTTTTTATTTTCTTTTTACAAATAAAAGTATAAAAACTGAGATGTCCATTTCCATTCAGCCCCCGATGTCAAACTACCTTTCACTAAAATTACAGCTGCAAATCTTTTGAGGAAATGTTTTGCAGATCTCAGTCTGATTGGATGTAGAGAATATGTGAAGTTTAATTTCCAAGTCCTGCCATAAATTGTCATTTGGGTTTATGTGTGGACTTTGACTGGGCCATTCTAACACGTGAATATACTTTATGTTAAACCCTTCCATTGTAGCATTGGCTGTATGGTGGAAAGTCAAGTTCCACTGCAGTCTCAAATATGTTGCAGCCTCTAACGGGTTTTCTTCCAGGATCCCCAGTACTTAGCTCCGTCCACCTTCTAATCAGCTCTGACCAGCTTTAAGGTCCCAGCTAAAGGAAAGTAGCAGCATGATGCTGCCACTACTACGCTTCATGGTGGGTATGGTATTGTTACGATCCAGCTCAACAACCAGTTGTTAAAGGTTGAACAGAAGAGTGATTTACCATTTAGATCAGATTTTAAAACAAAGGTGAAAATGAACAATAATCAAAGGTCAGCAAAAACAAACAATCACAAACAAAGTTTAATCTTTGCAAACAGAGCTGTAACAATGACATCTTATAACAAAACCAGGCTACAAACCAAGCAGCAGCTCATGAAAGTACACATAAACTACATAAAGTACATAAACTAAGCATGAAACTTAAACTTCAACAGAGATCCCTTCAAAGCTAACCAGAGGAGACAAGGAGACAGTTTCTCCACCACAAGGAGAAACTGTTAGCACAAATAAAACATGCAACATCCAAGTCAAAACTATCAAAATACTCGGCGAAAAAGCAAGCTGCTCAAACAAAGACACAACCATGACATACCTGTGAGGAAGGGCATTGAAATAAGGCCCTTTCAGGGATTGGTCGAGCCAACAGCTGAATGATCCAATCACTTCAGTCGGAGGCTTCAAACAGGAAGTGCTAATCAGGATGAGGAAGCTGCAACTTCACCAACACCTGCAACAAAACAAAATAAAAAAAGAAGAACCGGGTCGCTGGGGCAGCATACTCAGTAGAGACACCCAGACTTCTCTCTTCCCAGACACCTTCTCCAACTCCTTCGGAGGAGCCCAAGGCGTCCCCAGGCCAGCCGGGAGACATAGTCCCTCCAGCGTTTCCTGGGCCATCCCCTTGGCCTCCTCCTGGTGGGACGTGCCTGGAACACCTCCCGAGGGAGGCGTCAAGGAGGCATCTGGTATAGATGCCCCAGCCACCTCAACTGGCTCCTCTCTGGAGGAGCAGCGGTTCTACTCCGAGCCCTTCCTGGATGGCCGAGCTCCTCACCCTATCTCTAAGGGAGTGCCCGGCCACCCTACGGAGGAAGCTCATTTCAGCCGCTTGTATCCGGGATCTTGTTCTTTCGGTCATGACCCAGAGTTAATGGCCATAGGTGAGGGTAGGAACGCAGACCGACCGGTAAATCGAGAGCTGCGCTTTTCGGCTCAGCTCCCTCTTCACCACAATGGACCGGCAAAGCGTCCCCATTACTGCGGCCGCCGCAGCGATCCGTCTTCTCATATCCCGCTCCATTCTTCTCTCACTGGTGAACATGACCCCAATATACTGGAACTCCTCCATTTGAAGCAGCAACTCCCCTACAACGTGAATAGGGCAAGCCACCGTTTTGAGTCGAGAACCATAGCCTCGGACTTGGAAGAGCTGATCTTCATCCCAGCCGCTTCACACTCGGCTGCGAACCGCCCCAGTGCATGCTGTAGGTCCCAGCCAGAGAGGGCGAGCAGGGCCACGTCATCTGCAAAAAGAAGAGACGAAATCCACTGGTCCCCAAACCAGACCCCCTACGGCCCTTGGCTGCGCCTAGAAATCCTGTCCATTTAAAAGTTATGAACAGGACCAGTGACAAAGGTGACTTACTTAAATGTCTCATCACCTGAAGTAATATTGCAGGTTGAAACTGGATTTTCTGACAAAAACACCTGGTTAGAATGAATAACATTTACGCTAAAAGCAATAACATGACAGAGTGTATTGCCTGTTCTTCAGCCAGACCACAACTTTTCACTACTCCTGCTCTCCCACGTGGTGTATGATGAGTATAAGTTAGCCAATCCTGTAATCAATGGGTTTGAATCAATATTTCTTTCAATTACTCCTAACAAAAACGTTGATCGCATTAATTATGTCCACTACAATATGCAGTTGTACTTTTATTCCAAATAACAGGTCCTGATGGTTCAGTAACCAGAGCTCTGGGTGGATTATGCACCCTGGCTCCCTGGTATCCTGACTCTGGTGCTGATTCTTTGTCTGATTGGTTTATGGCTACCTTTGGTAAATAGAAGGGTTTTATTATTGCAGGTCATATCAGATTCCCCTCCTCACAGGTGAAGGGGAACCCTTGGATTGCTCTGATGAGTCTGAAAGTGACTCTCATGATGATGATTTTTTATAAGTTTTATCAATATTCAATTTCCATCTGTTCACATAAACTTCTTGATTCTAATGATGTAGAGGTGTGTCGAACACACACACAGTTGATGATTGGTGAATCATTATTTCATTTTATTATTACTATCTTTTTCTTACTTTAATTGATTTTTGAGGTTTCTAATTCATTATATTCTTTGTGTATTCGGTTTATCTGGTCATTCCTTAAAATGTTGTAGATTACATTAATTTACCCCTACAGAGTTAGTTGATAGGTGTTTTATACACAACGTTTTCCATCTGACAGATCGTTTTTGCCCACACTGAGGTTGACAGTTATGGTAGTTTTGGAAGTTTTAATTTGTGGTTTTTAGTAGTCAGTTTTATTACTCATTTCTTCCTACCAATTCATACATTTTAATTCGTTTTTATTAATTATAAACATCTTTTTATTTTTTTTTTTTATTACTAATTTTTTTGTTTTTTTTTTTTTTATTAATAAATTCCCCTTTTTTAATTACATTTTTTATACTTTCCCTTCATTGTCATTCAGTAAAATTTATTTTATTTTTTTTTCTTCATTTTTTTTCGATAAACCATATGAAACTATTTTCATTATTATCGAAGAGGGGGATTTGTTATGGAAAATTTTTTTGGGGGGGGGGGGCCTTTTTTGTTTTGGTTTCCCTTAGATACTCTACAGGAACTGACCAAAATATTAGAACCCCTCAGTGTTGTTCCATTCTTCTCTTATAGTCTTAGAGTAATGGTTTTTTCTCAGCCTTCTCCTTGCACCTGTTTGTGAAAATAAATGTATCCACACTGTTAAAGGATTATGTCTGGGACCTCGTCTATCTGGGCTCATGAGAGTTACCTTAAAAAACTGTTGTACTTTATAAGGAAAACCTTTGCTTTGTCTTGTCAGAACGATTTGGCAGCACTACTGAGCGCATCTCCAATGCTGTAAAAAATCCTTCTCTCTTGCAAGATTATAATAAAGCTGATTCTGAGTGACAATCATTGGTCTCTGTCTTGGTAAAAACTGATTTTTCTACAACAAAAGCAATAATAGTAAATTTTGATTAAAGTGTAAAAAGGTGTTTCTGGGCAAATTTGACTCTTTTGAATATCTGGCTGTCCAGGTAAAGGGCCCTGCTCGACTATGTTTCTGAATGTTTACAGACCTCTGAAATCTTTTTCAATGATATCAATGACCTTCTGTCTGTGATATGTGTTGTTTACATCTGTTTAATCATTGTAGAAGACTTCATCCATGTTCAAAGGGGCAAAAGAACTGTATGATACACTTAAAAATATTGGTTTGACTCAACATGTTAAACAGCCAACACACAAACGGGGACATATTTTGGACCTAATCATCAGTAAGGGTCTGAACATTTCCAAGGTCCTTATATCTGATTCTGCCCTATCTGACCACTTTTATGTTATGTTTGATATAATAGTTTTATTTTGACTCAATTAGCCAAAGAGATAGTGCAATAAAATGATTTTGAATGACAGTGCTAGGACAGTGAAACCTTTTACCAAGTTTACTCTTCCATTTCCACTTTGTCCTGTAACTCAGTAAATAAGCTGGTAGATAACTTTTATTCTAAAATTGCAGGCATCATTGATTCCATTGCTCCCATTAAGGTGAAGGTTGTCTCTGGTAAGAAGAAATATCCATGGAGAAATGCTCCACCAGTAAGAAGTGAAAAAAGGGAGTATCGGAAAGCTGAACGGACGTGGTCTATAAAGAAATCTATTAAGAGAGACTTCACAGATATACAGGGGTTGGACAATGAAACTGAAACACCTGTCATTTTAGTGTGGGAGGTTTCATGGCTAAATTGGACCAGCCTGGTAGCCAGTCTTCACTGATTGCACATTGCACCAGTAAGAGCAGAGTGTGAAGGTTCAATTAGCAGGGTAAAAAACACAGTTTTGCTCAAAATTTGAAATGCACACAACATTATGGGTGACATTCCCAGAGTTCAAAAGAGGACAAATTGTTGGGGTGCACCTCTTGCTGGCGCATCTGTGACCAAGACAGCAAGTCTTTTGTGATGTATCCAAGAGCCAACTTTTATCCAGGGTAATGTCAGCATACCACCAAGAAGGACGAACCACATCCCAACAGGATTAAACTGTGGACGCAAAGGGGAAGCTGTCTGAAAAGGATGTTGGGGGTGCTAACCCGGATTGTATCCAAAAAAACCTAAAAACCAAGGCGGGCCCAAATCACGGCAGAATTAAATGTGCCCCTAAACTCCCCTGTTCCCACCAGAACTGTCCGTCGGGAGCTCCACAGGGTTTTCAATATACAGGGGCCGGGGCCCCTGCTATAGCCAAAATTTTGGTCACTCATGCCAATGCCAAAGTTGGTTTCAATGGTGCAAGGAGCGCCAAAACTTTGGGCTGTGGACAATGTGAAAACATGTATTGTTCTCTGATGAGTCCACCTTTACTGTTTTCCCCCCCCTCCGGGGAGTTACGGTGTGGGGAAGCCCAAAAAAAAGGTACCAACCCAGACTGTTGCATGCCCAGAATGAAGCCGGGGGTGGGCAGTGATGGTTTGGGCAGCCATATAATGGCATTCCCTTGGCCCAATACTTGTGCTAGATGGGCGCGTCACTGCCAAGGCCTACCGAAAAACCATTCTTTAGGACCATGTTTCTCCAATGGTTCAAAAAAATTGTATCCTGAAGGCGGGGTGCCGGGTATCAGGATGACAATGCACCCCAATACACCGGCAAGACTGGTGAAAGATTGGTTTGATGAACATGAAAGTGAATTTGAAAATTCTCCCCTGGCCTGCACAGTCACCAGATCTAAATATTAATTGAGCCACTTTGGGGGTTTTTGGAGGAGGGGATTCAGGGAAAACGTTTTCCTCCACCCGCATCACATAGTGACCTGGCCACTATCCTGCAAGAAGAAAGGCTTTTAAAAACCCTCTGACCACTGTGCAGGACTTGTATATGTCATTCCCCCCAAAGAATTGACGCTGTATTGGCCGCAAAAGGAGGCCCTACACCATAATAATAAATTATTGTTGTCTAAAACCAGGTGTTTCAGTTTCATTGTCCAACCCCTGTAGCCTTTAACTGAAAAATGCAAGGCCATCTTTTTTTGTGAAATCATCAGCAAAAACATAAATAATGCTTGTGTCTTGTTTGATACAGTCGACAGGTGAACAAACCCTCCTGGGTTTGTAGCATCTGAACTCCACTCTACCAGGGCCTGTAATGAATTTGCTTACTTCTTTACTGAGAAGATTCAGACGATTAGAAGAGTAGCCTGAACATCAATATGAAGTCCAGCACCAAATCATATTATGACAAAATGACACAGTTCTACCAAATCAACTACAAAAATGTAGAAGAAATTTGATTTTTACTATTTAACTCTTTAAACTATAAAATAAAACATACTGGAAAAAGGATAGGATATCCACCTTGGAACAGACAGTGTAGAGGACCTCGCAGTCCACAGTGAGAAGCAATGAGACGCAGTTCACTGTAAAAGACCCCTCTCCGGCAGGCCATGGTTGAGCTGGGCTCTCCAAGAGGTTATGAGGAAGGTACAGAGAACCAGGGAGTCTCTGACTCTTGGTTCAGACATGGACCATTTTTTAAAAGGAATATTTCCTCATTACCCTGATGCGTAATGGTCAGAACAGTTCTAAGGAAGTGCCTTCTCCTAAGGGAGAAACATTTGATTTTCTGTTAAGAAAATATGGGCCTAAAAGCATTGAGTAGACTTTAAAAAAATTGTACTTTTTTCATCATGTAAAGCACTTTGAATTGTCTTGTTGCTGAAATGTGTAATACAAATAAACTTGCCTTGTCTGGCCTACATTGAATAAGAATTTACTTAAGTCACTAGCAACGTAGCCTTTGTTCTACAGTGGGTATATTTTACCCCCATGTGTTCAAAACAAGATGTAATGATAAGCAGTTTGGGAGTTTATAATATGGGCTGATTATGTCGACTTTGGCCTTCCTAATGTTTTGGAATGGAGTGCTGTTGTTACAGTGACTGAAGAAGAAATAAATCCAGTTAAAAATAAAGACTGATACTCCAGCAATATTAGGTTCATAAACCTCATGTTGTATCAAAAGTAGCAATAAGTAGTAACATTTTAATGACATTAAAACTATAGATGCTGTAGATTGCTTGTATTAGCACGTTTACTGTAGTACATCATGTCGAGTCCTGTAAAAGGAGCTGTAGTAAGGACACGCAGCCACTAGAGGGAAACATGCAATCAAAAACATGATGAACTTGTTATCATTAAAACATCCTCTAGAGGGCAGTATATGTCTTCTGTAAACTCTCCGCTATAGACCAAACTAACTGGAGAAACATTTCAACATTCCCTACTTCGGTTATGCAATGGAAGATAAATGTGAAAAAAATATAATAAATGTTGTTTTCATTTGCCTTAGTTTTGTCATCATTGCCTTTGACCCAGAATCCTATTTATTTTTTCTCTTGGTTGAAGACCAAAAAAATTATGAATTTAACTGCTGTGTTCATTGCAAAAATGATCACTGAGAACACAAAGAATTACAGTATCTTTAATTGACAGATTGTTTCAGGAAATCAATGGATTTTTAAGATTCTTTGTTGCAAGAGCATCTACCTCAGAAGGTTCCCCTAGCTAATCTTACACTGTTTTAAACAGTTTCTTTAAATAACACGGTCATGGCTCAGATAGCCCTGCGGCAGATGGAAAATTATGAGCAAGTTTATTCTAACTTTATTCTAATCTTCAAATACTAATTTGTGCAAGAATGGATGGATGGATGGATGGATGGATGGATGGATGGATGGATGGATGGATGGATGGATGGATGGATGGATGGATGGATGGATGGATGGATGGATGGATGGATGGATATGTTGCAGAACAATATCACTGAACATCACCTATAACATACCGTCCCCACCATGAAACAGTAGTGGCAGCATTATGCTGTGTGAATCAGGAAAAGCTGATTACTTGGCTTGTATGTTTGCAAAGAGTCTGAAAAACTAAGGGAAGATACAAAAAACACATTACAAGAAAAAAATATAGAAGCCTCAGAGATTTATTTTTCCGTACAATATTTTGTATATTAGAAGAAACGAAGAAAAGTATATATATACACATATATATATAATATATATATATATACTTATATATATATATATAGTGTAAATTTGTCCTGTCCATACACAGCAACAGTTTGCAGCATGACCATTATTGTGATGTGTGTAATTAGTGGCCCTCACTTTGAGCGACGTGAAATTGTAATGACAGGCTGATGCAGAAGATGACAGGGCTCCTTGGTTGTTAACTTTGAACTGCATGACCTGATCCTTCTCTTCATAACTAAATTTTGAGATAAAATCTTTCAGTCTAAATAAAGGAGCACTAACCAAATTGTTAACTGGGATCCTTTAAATGAACCATCCCTAACATTTCTTCAGTTTTGTACAGATTGAGAAATTCTCTCTTTATTCCTAGTTTTTCCCTCAGTTTTCCTTCAGTCCATCCGTTTCCCTTTTCTTGTTGTCCCCATTCTTCTTGCTCTTCTTCCATCTATCTTTCTCTTCTCCATTCTCATTTCCCTTCTTTTCCTCCATCTCGCCACCTTCCCGCTCCTCTTTTTTCCCCACCTCCTCTTCCTCATCCTGCTGCTGTCCCGTGTGAACAGAGGCTCCTTTCTCTCCTCTCTCTCCTCTTTGGATGACCGCCTGTTCCTGGAATTCAGAAGCCCCTCTCACTTTTAATTTATGCGCATATTAATTGCTCTCCATTGTAATTTCCACCGTGGGATACGACATGCAAATGCGCCGTGCATTTGCGCGTGCATGCGTCCGTGCGTGAATGCCGAATTGCGTGTCTCTACGTGTGTGCGCGCTTTCCCCTTCCTCCAGTTATGCACACAGATTTCTTCCCTCAGCTAAAAATATGTCGAACTTTTGCGGGTTTTTTTACAGTTAATTTCATCATTAAATTTATGCGTTAAAATATGTAAAATAAAAAAAATAAAATGATCACCAATTTTTTACTTTGTTTTGTATTTTTAGGCTTTAATTTATGAAATGATTTTTAATTTAGCAATCTTTTAGACTTTTGTGTTAAATATCGAATCCTTTATTGAGGTTTTAACAACGAGAAACAGACTGTTAAAAAAGAGAACAACTATTTTGCTTTCTAGATTGTCCACACTTTCTTTATTTCCAGAACATTTCCCCTAAAGTGAATTTAAAGAGGGAAAGAAAGGATTGTAGAGAGCCTCTGAACATGCTGAGCATGTCAGTCAAACGCGCACAAAATTCCACAGATTGCAAATGTTTAATCAAATCGAAATATAATCCATGAGTTATTCCTCGAAAAATTAACGTTTTTTTATCTGCTATGCAATGATTATTATGAGCCGATAATTTAATGCAGATTACATGAAATCTTAAAGTTTATTCAAGTCTTATTTCCTCCCACGTAGCTACTGCTGCATTTTCTTCCTAAATATATTTTCAGTTCCTAGCGGCGTTGTCAGCTCCACACTCTCATTTTGAACACATTTGTTATCCATCCATTGTATTCTCACATTGTTTTTAGTTTTGTTTGTGAAAGACATCTAGAGCCTTGGCTCTACTAATATTTCAGACCTCAACAAAACGGATCTATTTCCGAAAACAGGAAGGCTACTGGGGTTTGCTGATAAAAAGAGCTCCAAAGGACAAATAAGGAAAGATTAAAAAACTCGGCGAGCTTAAAAACGTGTGCTTTTAAGCTCCCCGAGAAAGACCCAAAAAGCACCAGCAGCCCAGATAATAATTTGTTTGTGTGTCTTTAGAAACATATTATTTTTTCATTTGTGAAGCTGGAATTTAAAGCGACAATACTCTTATTTTTTAATTACTTAGTGTATTTTTGTATTTATTTGAATTAAATGCTAAGAAAGAAAGAAAGAAAGAAAGAAAGAAAGAAAGAAAGAAAGAAAGAAAGACAGAAGGAAAGAAAGAAAGAAAGAAAGGTAAAAAAGAAAGAAAAAAAAGAAAGAAAGAAAAAAAGAAAGAAAGAAATCATTCCTTCACACTTGTCGTGGCAAGCGGCTCCACTGCGCATGTCCGCATTGCAATCAGCAATTAATTTCTCATTAAGATTCATCTCAACATCATCATGGCAGAAAAAAACTCAGCACAGAAATCTCAGACCTTGAACTGCAACCTGCCACCTGCATGCAGACCCTGCTGACAGTCGATCCAACTCAGCAGGAGCTTTCAAAATTTACTCTCTGCTTGCTCAACGCACCGGTCAGGGGTTTCCTTTGCAGAGGAAATATGAACCACAAAGAAAAGACAAAACACGTGTAGGCACTCTTTGGTGAGTGCAACTCATTCAGCTTTTGGAACATTTTATTGATAGGTTTTTGCTGACAAAGCCAAAATAAAAATAAAAAGCAACTGAACAATAGCAAGATGCCTCATCTTCTAGTTTTAAATGGCGATAAATTATTTTAATAATCTCCAGAAAATATCCCAGGTCAACATCATTCGTGCCACTGCCATATTGTTAAAAAAAAGACATTTTTATTTTCCCCCAATGAACCAATTCAGAGGAAAAGAATGCAGAAGCTAATTTTCATGTAAATAATCTATAACTTCACTGAACGTGGGCAAAACTGCTCAGCGAATAAAGTGGATGAGCAATCCCCAGAAGACCTTTCACAACTGTTCAACCCGACAGCTTACAAATGATGTGGACATGACCGTAAAAAGACCTATAAATGGCTGTTTAACCTCTAGCAGAGTCAGAGGTCACAACTTTAAAGCCGAAAGAGGATGACTCAGAATGAAGTGGGGCCAAAAGGTTAAACAGCCAATAACAGTGCGTCACTGTGGGAAATAAACAGTCGACATTGTTAGTTGTTGCAGCAATAATAATTAATTAATTAATTAATTAATTGGTGCTTAAAATCATCTGCAATAATATTATTATTATACAACATATTCATGCATTTAAAGTTCTAATGCAAATTCAAACGATGTAAGAGTGTACATGAGATGGATTTTTGTTATATGATTTTTTTTAAACTATCTAAAAAATTATTTTCATCATATCTGTAAACACATGACTTGTGTTTATGTAACAGCACCAATCAAAAATGACGGTAAATACATCTTGAAGCATGTAAATCCTCTGTGCGAACATCACGCAAATAAACATGTCTGCGGATGTTTTAGGCGCAAACACATAACTCTTATGGGCAAAATAAAAGCCTCCTCAGGCCTTCTCCGTCCATGTGAAGTCAGTCCTCTGCAGAGAGAACATGTGAAGAAATAAAAGAAATGGGAGAATGAAATCCCAGCTCGTTTCCCTCGAGTGCAGACACAAATTTCTGTCTCATTTGCATTTATGCAAATGACTTTCTAATTGCAGGCGTAATGACTGTGGCGTGGGAGATTTCTTAACCCGCCATGTTTTTTTTGTTTCTGGATGCAGGATGCATCTTTTTGTCTCTTCATTTTATCAAAAAACAAAAAAAACAAAAGAGGACGTTTCTTTCATTCCAAGCTGCTCATCCGACAGGAATCCAGATGGAGCTTTGAGGAAAACCTGGAAGGCTTATTTTGTTTGTTTTCATCAGGCCGTGTGTTATGCATGACACCGATGACAGTCCTTTTTTAACGATATGTTTCTAAATGGGAGTGAAGCTCTGCATGCTGACCGAACGTCTCCGTTTTCTGCCTTTTAAGACTGAAAGGAACTTGGATAAAAAGCCAACTTGGAGGTGAGTCTGATTATCTGCAGCTTCATCTCAGAGACGCCAGTCAGAGCTTGCAGCGTCTCTGTGCATGCACAACGGAGATGCAAAATGGCAGCATACCATGGATACAGCATTGAATCGAAATTCAAAGACAATTCAACACTTTTCTTCAAGGACAAAACCTTTATGAAATGAAACAATCCTAAAACAGAAATCATTCAAAATGCATTTATTTTGTTGTCATTTAAATATTTTCAAAGACAAAAAATTAGCGTTTAAAATGACTTGTTGCTGGTCTTGGACTTCAGCTTATTCTTGCACTTTAAAACCACATCAGTGGTCACTGAACTGGCCAGAAAGATAGTTATGCATATGTGTGTGTGTACTAGTGTCTGAGTGCGTGTTGTGGTGGTGGGGTGGGCTGGGGGGTCTGTCTGGTTTGGCACAACGAGGTTGTTTGGCCCCCACAGAGCTGCAACAATATGGGCAGATTTGGTTGGACAAAAGATCCAGAGCTTTGAGTTGCTGAGCACGTCTTTGGCACCGGGACACCCATGTACTGGGGATGCTGGGATGTTGAACTGGGAGATGCAGAAGCAGAGCTGCAACAGTTTAAATGTGGGACATGCACAACAGGTAGCAATACCTAAAAAAATGAAAGTTCCGATTCATGAGGATGGATTCATGGTGAAAAATTAAGCTCGAAATACCAAAATGGAGCACATATATTTGAAAATAAAATGTGAAATGGGTGAGTTTCAAAGATGATGTCATTCTTCTTTGTTTGAATCAAAGGCATTGAGCCTTTGAGATGTTTATCTCAATTAGCCAGGCAGTTTTGCATAGGGATTTCTTCAAGCAAGAACTGCTTCATTTCCTGCTTGACTTTATTTGAACAATGCATTCCATAACAACAAAAGCAACAACAAAGAATGAACTTTCTTTGGGTGTTTAGAATCCCTTTGACCTCTCGAGTTGGACTCGACCAACTCGATGCATTACTACCTTGCAGAATGTTCTGATGTTTTATGATGCAATTTATGTAAAAATGTTAACGTTCTACTGCATAGTGAAATACATACCCGATAATGCTAACTCATTATGCAAGCAAGCATGGGAACCAGGGCAACAATCTGGATCAGTTCTGACCAACCTGAAAAGCATTTATTCAGAAGACACAATGTTTTCAGGTTGAATGTTTGGAGATGAATAAATTGTGAATTTAAAACAGTTGATGATTGCATCACAAAACATGTAGAGGACAAAGACCCTCAAGAGTTTTCTGTAACAGTGTTGAGGGTAAAGGGTTATTCACAGCAACAAAAAAGGGATGACTAAAATTACTGATATCAGGTATTGTACAGTAATAACAGCAAAATCTTAAATAATTTTCATTTATTTTGTGATAACTCACCAAAAATAACACAATCGTACCTTTAATCTGCATCCTGTTATATAAATTTGAAAATATATTTATAAAGCCACTGTGTTTTCTGGGAGTTGCAGGACAATGTCATCAGGATTTCCTCCATTCATAAATTCAGGTTCCAGAGAAAATAGCTTTAAATCCAGCAGATCAACAAAATTGTTTTGTTCCTATATCAGAAAGATTTTGGCCTTTTTGTTGTCTGCGTTTCATTTCCACCTCCTCTTTTTCGTGTGTTTTTCTCCCTCTGATCTCATGCATGCTCCTTCCTTTACATGCCGGTCAGCAGCTATGCTGGCTCGCTCTGGAGGTTTTTTAGCCAGCTGTACAGTGTGTGTGTGGGCGCTAAATGTATCTTTCCCTGATTTTACACACACAATCTGAGCCAAATAGAAACAAAACAAACACCTGTAGAAACAGAAGAAAATGCATGCCCGATATTGGATCTAAAAAAGGGTATGCAGAAATTTTATTGCAACTCAAATTGTATTTGGTATATATTCAGTCAAACTTGTGTATGTGCCTACGTGGTAACATTTTAAGCCCAATAAAGGGTTTTTTCACATTAAAAATAGGGTTTGTTATGTTACACATCTTTAAAATTTAAATTACTATCGATCTAGATAACGCCTCAAAGGGAAAATGTTATTTTTACAGCTTCCCGTGTATAATGTGTTAATATTTTACCAGTTCCATCTTTATCAACCCATCTGTATTCTGCTGCCAGTAATTAATGTTAGTGTATAAAATCACCTGCGTTAACAAAATGTTGTCACAGATCCTTGCACATCTACTGCAGACAGAAGTGTTCGTCCTGATGTTTAGTCTGCAGCAGCAACAAATCTGTTAAATATATTCTGAACCATTTATTTAAAGAGCAGACTGGTTCTGAACATAAAGCACCTCAACATGTACTCAACCAAACAAGTTCGTTCTCAATAACTGACTTTTTATACCTGTAAATCATAACAATTATGACTGGTGAAAATGTTATTTTTGGTTATCTTTTTCTGACATTACCTATAATAAAATTTGCAGCCAATAAAATGCTGTTTCTTTATGATCAACAGCAGCAAAGTCATAGATTTGAAAATTTGAATGTTTAAGATGTTTAAATATTTTGTGCATAAAATATGTTTATAGGTTGTATTATGTCTGTGAGATGCTGAAGCTCATGTCTGAAGTATTATCAATTCTTTAAGTTAGTTAGTTAATTAGTTTGAGTAATAGGCAATTTATGTTAGTGTCTTTGCGGGTAATTTTGCTGTGAACTCCAAGCTAATTTTTTTCCTTTTGGATCACAGCAGAGGTACTAAAAACGATCAGCAATGGTCACCTCAAAACTGGATCATTATTAGGAACCAGCAGAAGGCCTGTTTTTGGTTACTAAGGCAGTCTGTTAGGCTGCAAAATTAAATTCTGCAGGCATGATAAGGCTTGAGCAATATTTATATTCAGTACGGTGCCTCTGGTAATGAGTGCGTGTTAATATCAAACAGAGGCAGACACAGATTGTTTGCGGCCCCGAGCAGACATTGGTTAGGAACCCCACAGCTCTCATTATTTATTATATAAATAGGAATAAATAAATTGTGGAGAAAATGTTATTTCTCTGACTTATTCATTTGGTCTAGCAGTCGCGTCCAAAGAATAACATTTCAAAGTAGGGGCCAGTTTGAAATGTTAGTCAGTTTGCCAGTTTGGATTTCTTTATGGACTAGATTGAAGTTGTGCATAAAATGGGATTCCAGCACAGACACAAGAAGCAAACATGATTAAACTGGCATCATAATGTTTGACTGTAAACTATATATACCCCTGCATAATTGTCTAGCAATAATAAATTTCATCTTTAAATTTGAACATTTTTTTTAAAATTTGAAATATGCTTCTCATAAACCTTTAAAGTGAATTTTAAAGTTCTTGACAAAGGTATCTACAAGTTTGTAGTAGTTATATCTAGATATTCTGCAAGAAGACAAGTGCTCTTCGGGGCCCCCTGGTGGCCTGGGGGCCGTATGCAGCAGCTTTGTTCACTTCTGCGTCGGCCCGACTCTGATGTCAAAGGCGTTATAACCCGCGTCAAATCATTTCATTTTTTTAAAGCCTTGCACTGTTTTGGAAGCCGTGCTCTGTTTGCTTAATTGACTGAAGTCTGGGACTAAGACTTAGACTTGAACTTGGGGGTTTAGGACAACTCTTATTTTGCAGCATAAAGCTTTTAATCCTGCAGATTAATTCAGTTGAAATCCAAGAACATTTTAATCTAGAAACACAGAAGAACTGCGTCAGGCACACGGGCCTTTGCTGAGTTAACAACATAGAGAAAGTGGTGGTGGTCGTGGTGCAGGGGGTGTATGCCGCCATGCCCTGCAGGAATGGCCTGATGGGTGCTAATGAACTTGGGATGTGCCACCACAATAGGGAGCGGCCCCTGGTGCACCTCGGTGCCCGGGTTCCCATGCAGCCCGTGAAGAGAGAAGGTTGATGACGGGAGTAGAAGGGATGAGGGGCGAGGAGGGGAGGGGTCTCGCCTGGATGGTGTACAACCCATTGTGCCCGCTCCTTAGCCCATTAGCCAGCACTACCCCGCTTTCCCAAGGGTAGCTCAACCAGCCTGCCTGCTCAGGCTCGGTAACCAGGGATCTGCGAGGGGCGAGAGGAGGGGAGCACAGAAACAGTAGCCGTATTTAGAGTTTGATCTCCAGGAAAGCGTCCAAAATTTGGAGAGAAAGAAAAGCAGAGAGAGAGAGAGAGCCCCCGAAAACAAACCGAGGGCTGACAAAGTTGTCTCTTTGGCAGTCGCGCCTCCTATTGAAGCTGTAATTTATTCAAAGGAGATTTTTATACCCGCGATCTGATTATTATGATAATCAAGTGACCCAGACCCCCTTTCTTGGCTCTTGTCTGTGGACCCCGGGCCCGGCGGTGACAGTAAAAGCTGATTTGCACGGTCTTCACCCCCTTGGTCACATTCCTGGACTCCAACGCATTAAAGACACGGACAATGAGGCCGGTGGATGTGCGCACTTATCCAGACGCAGGAAGCCGCAGGCCGCAGCCTCTGCCGGGGGCTTTGTGTCAAACGAATACTGGTAGCCATACAAGATTACACGAAACTTTTTATAATCCCACATGGTCCAAAACGGGCTGAGAAAAAGTCATAAATGGGCTCACAACAAGGCGGGAGATATGGTGCTAAAATGAGCGCCTTTATGCCAAATTAGAGAATTAATTAGGATTCTAGTTCTCATATGTCAAGCAGTACAATCTTACAATCTTAATGTGTTGTAATTATCTTGGTTTTTTCTAAAACATGGCATCGAATAAAAAAAAAACAAGTTTAATTTGATTATTAGTCTCAAGGATTCTGATAACGGCGCTTATTCACGCTTGCATTCATTTTCAGAGGGTGGAGACAAGACAAAAAAAGAGAGACTTGCATCGTGTCATAAAGGGGAGGGCCCTCTGTCTGTGGTGCTATATGTTTTTAGAGCAGGAATCTTTTAAGTTCATAACGCATCTGACGAACTGAGGAATGGCGATTGCGCGGAGCGGCGCGGACAGGGAGAGAGAGCGAGAGGGAGGGGGGTTTGAGGCGAGATCCACCTCCGACATGAAATAATGGGGACCATAATAAAACAGGGGGAAAACCCGTTGGAGAGAAGCTGAATGGATGGAGCCGAAGAGACGTCACTGGCAGCCGCAGCCATGAAGACCGTGCAGTCCAGCCTCCGGCGAATCACTTCGCCTCCATCCTCCGAGACGCTCGCTGCTCGGGTTGGAAGAGGAGCGGATCCCGCAACGACTCGCGATCAGCGGCGTGAGTATGAAACATAAGCTTTGATTCCTTCAAGGTGGAAAGATCTGCAGGATATCCGTTAAAATAAAGGAATGGAGCGGGTTTGTATCAGTGCCGCGTACATCGCCAGTCTGCACACATAACGGACCAGCATGCATCTTTAGACTGGATGTAACATCAGAGGAAAATATAAGCGCAGATCACCTGATTTAAATGCATCAGTTTGTCTTTTTCTCTTTTTTAGCTCTATGTTAATGCTCTGATGGATGCATTTTAAGAAGTGATGAATAATTTGATGTGGGCCGCTGCAAGTTGACAGCTTATTGCATTTGTCATATGATGCTCTATCTCCAGTCAAAGGTTTAGGGTTAGAATGCAAATGTTTGATTCATACCTAAAACTGCAAACAGAATATGGCACATATGCCCTCAAATGTCACAGTGAAACACAAAGAAACTTCCTTGTGGTTGTAAATGGAGCAGTATAATAATTTCAAATTGGAAATAGTGTTACTCGCTGCTTTGAAATAAATCAAAAATGTTTTTACAGCCTTACTGAAGCAGTTCTCTATATGCGCCAACATGCACTTGCTGCCTTGATTTCATTTTTACACTTCTTCAAATGCTCTGGGTCACGTCTCCAGCAAACGTTGCTTTTGCAAGCAACTTGAAGCCCCATAAACAAACCAGACCAACTAAATTTTGGCAAAACGGTAAACAATATGGAGTCTTTCTTTTCACACTGAGCCCTTTGCGGACACTGTTCGCCCATGTGGCACAGATGTGAGTATTTATCAGCAGACAGACCTGCAATGCATGCATAATAAGACAAAGTGGCGGCTTTCACGTCCATAGTTGGCGGATAAAGAACTCATAAGCCCAAAAATCCAGAGGACACGTGTGCCCCGAGGACAGGCCTGTGCTGAGGACACGTGTGCGCCCCAGGTCTCATAAACCCAAACGCTAGTAAGAATAATCAGGATGAAACGCTTTGCGTCCTAAACATGACAACATTTGCAACCATAAATGTACAGTGCAGTAAGAGGGTGAACAAGGAAACAGAATGCAGCGCTTAGTACGAAATATTAAATCTAATTCTAGTTTAATTTAATAATTGAGTGATCAAAAAAAAATAAAAGAAGTACTTAGACTGCAAAACACATATCCTTAAACGCAGACGTAGAGTGAACAAACGTTTGTGCACCGCGGATGTTAGAGATCTGATGCTGCACCAGTCCCCCCTTCCAACATATTATAGAGAAAACCCACGACAGCAGCGTTAATGAGCTGCGCTAATAAACGAGCAGCTGAGGACCCTTTTAAGGCCCAGCTTTGCGCTTTAGACTAGTCGACCTCATATGACAAAATCCACAATAAAAATGTTTAGTTTGTTTCAAAACTAACTGGTCGCAGCTTTTACCAAAAACCTTACATGTGCTATATTTAAATAATCTGTTCCAGATAATAATTTTACTTTCATCACCCACATGCTCCTGTTGTGGGTGGAATGTTCCTTGAAGTCTGGTTGAATTAGCTATACTAAAAAAATAAAAAAACAATGGCTATAATGTGTACACTTTTGGATATGGGCAGTTTGCTTTAATGCTGTAGTTCCAATATAATAACAAGTCGGTTTTGCATCTATTAATGTGTTTTAGAGGAAAAGCGCGATTATTTTGTCAAAAATTAGAAAAATGTACTTAGTAATGCAAAAAAAGCAGATTGCACATTTTCTCTACAAAATATAGGCTACTTTCTAGATATAATGTTGGATACCTCCTCTCTTTTAGACATACACACTCAAAGCGTGACTGTCACACACTCCTATAGATTATTACACAGAAATCAAAAGTGGGTGTCAATAGATTTTCTTTTTTTTTCGTCTAATTCCTGTATTTGTATTTAAATGCATATTCATAATGTGCATAACATATTGCATTATGAGCGTAAAACCTCTGCTGTAATTGCAGCATAGACTCTGAGAATTAAACTTTAAATTAATTCAGAATAAATCAGGTGGCTTTCACCAAATGATAACCAGCGAGGCTTCATAATATGAACTCATTTCCCGCTAATCAGCTCAGCACTTTCGCATAGCCTATTTGCATTTTTTCCCAATTAGAGGTTCCGAATTTACTGACGTCATACATGTCCTGGCCAATGGCACTGCCTGATGAGGTTTGTTTAAATGATGAAAAGCAGGAAGCCCTGCCTCCATTGGTGCGTTGAAGCTTCATTTAGCAAATAAATAATGTAATATTTTAATAATGATGCTAATCGCATTTTAAGACCTCTGAATAATAAAAAAAACATACTACTTAAATTTTTATAAAGTACATTTCCAGTTTAAAAACATTACCAACAAACCTTTAAATATGTAAGTAATAAAAAAGGAAGTATGTTTAGTCTGGTATACATAGTTTTTTTTCTAGTTTGTGCAAATACATTATTAAAAAGAAGTAATTAAAAATTCAGGATGAATAAAAAAAATCCTTTTAATTTTTGCCCACCCTTTAATCATGCTTTTAAATAAGTATAACAGAATTAAATACAAAATCATTGGGATACCTGTTAGGGCAGAAGCTTTAAATACTATAAAATATCTATTAATAATATAACATTTTGAAATTTTTATTGTGCTTCATTAAAATTTAAAAAACTCACAAAATTAGTGTTTTTGCAGCAGTGTGTCTGTGTGTGTGTGTGTGTGTGAGTGGAGTGTGACTGCTTGTATTGTATTCGTGCTAAGCTTAAGTGTGGACCAGTGTGTGCAGCCTAATATTGTCTGTAATTATGTGCTAAACATGTAAATGTCCTCATTGTGTGTGTGTGTCAATCAAGCTGCATTCAGTGACTCGAGAAATAATTTTATACGTACAAAGGCCTAGCTGTATCCTCCTGCACGAAAATAAAGCATCTTAAAGAAAATATTTCACCACAAATGACATTTAAATCAATTTTTAAAAAGCCACATGCATTCAGACAGCAGCAGAACAGAACCGGTTGTTTAATGTAACCTGGAGAGAGAAAAATGCCTGGAAGTTTGGCAATTTTGAATGGGTATGTAGGCATCTGGGAAAATTCCTGCATATTCACAGCTGGGTGATACATTTTCAAGGTTATTTAATTGTTGGAAAGAATAATCTGTGCCTCATACTCTTCTATCTGTTCCTCTCTTTTTCCGCTTCTTGTCAAAGAGCTTTAGTTGGAGGTGGTGTTTTGTGGGGAGGAGCCTGCAACAACAGAGATCTGGGCACACAGAGCAGCTTTAATTAGATGGGGCCTCGTGCCATGTGCCATCACGGCATGTGTGAAAATGACTGTGCCTGTGTGTTTCGCAGCTTTGTCTAAATGTGAGGGGGCTTTTTTGTGTGTATGTGTCTGTTTAGCTTTGCTTTCTTTTTTGCAAGATTTTTCTTTATATTTGCATGCTGAATACAAAGCAAAGTGCATGTTTCTTCATTCTAAATGAAACATGTTTTGTTATGCTTGTACCCATGCACCCTATACCCTAATGTCCTCCCTTAGGCACCACCCTCGAGCATTGGCCAACTAGTTTGGCAACAGATAATGTAAATGAAGACAAACCAGGTTCTTTTGTAGTCAAACAGCCAGGATCTTCTTTTAATTTAAAAATGCATTTCGGTCATTGCGGGGGGTGGCGTTTGAAGCCATCACCCTCCCATAGAGCCACTCAGTGGGCATTGCAGATTGACTGTAGGATGGGCACCAGACTGGAGAAAGGAAGACTGGAGCCATTGCCAGTATGAACTGGTTCGACAACTGGTGCAACTGTTTTCGAAATGGTGCATCTTGCTGATTGTTTGACGTGGAGCCCTTTTGATATAACCCAACCCAATCAAGCGGTTTTGTGAACAAAGGGAGGTTTTCAATTGGTCGAGATGGTTTTAGGCGGGATAGCGAGAACTTGGTGACATCATAAATGAGAGGTCAGAACATTTAGGATGGTGAGAAGTGAAGGATAAATAGAAGACTCCAAGCCAGAAGACTTACATTTTTGTTTCATCGTTATTACTTAGAATATGATACCAGGCATAGATTTTTACTCTATTCTAAGTCATTTTTTATTGTTGGAATAATACAATGCCAACACAATAATACCTTTTTTTAATGTGTGTTTTTTTTTATTAACAATCTTCTTGTCTGTCTTTAGGTCAGAAATTGGCCCATGTTTATTGGCATGGGGTTTAAGAGGATGGGTAGCCTTAGGGGTTGATTGTTATCTTTGGTTATCTAGCTGTATGAGTGATGTACATTCTTCATAAAGCTAGATAACCGAAAGTAACAAGAATCCCATTACACTCCTGGAAAGGCATCAAGACCCAAAGTTACTCCGTTCAGCAAAAATAAAAAAAATAAAAAAGAAGAAGCTTAACCTAAGAAAAAATGGACTGTTTTTTTTTAAAAGAAGATTGGATCCTTCATCAAATAAAGGTAAGAACCAAGACTTTTCCCCATTATATCACATTTGAAGCAAGTACATAATTTTGTCTATGACCTAATTTTATATTTTCAGGGTACTATGCCTTTAGTAAATTGGAATACGTTAGATATTGCACCCTATATTTTGCACATTTCTCTGCAGCTAGTGGCAGTGATCCATACAAGTAAGTTGGTGCTACAGAATCACTTTTAATCTAATAAGCCTCATGATCCTTGTGTGCAGGGCTGTATGCAAGGACTTAGCCTTGGCATCACATGGCTAGAAGAAAAAGACCCTCAAAGATTTACCAAAGCCAGCAGACTCCAGCAAGTCTTTTAAAAACTCTGCACTGGGATATCGAGTCTGTTTGTTGGTTTGGTAAATTGTCTGTTGATTTGGCCGCATTCATTTTTAACTTTAATGTTTTCATCTTTTGCATAAAGTGATCATGCAATGTAGAATAAATTTGGCCCTTTAATATCCTTGGAGCTGCATATGGTGCTATAAATTATACATATGCTCCAACATGGATGTGATTGTGTGATTTAAGAATGCTCCTTCCGAGGTAATCTGGCATTCCAATGTCCCGCTGCTACCTAAGCGAAAGACAAGAAGTTATCCGTTGTCGATTTCTTTCTCCTATTCGCCTTCCCTTTTCACAATTTAGTTTGAAAAGATGTTTAAGTTAGGGTCCTGACCGTTGTTTTATTTGATGTGACAGTTGGCTCGTTTTTGAATGGGCCTCTATTCCATAAGGTGCTACCATGTGGAAAAGCTTGAGAGGATGCTGATGTGGTGCATGTAAAACTCACAAGGGGAGTGGTACAGGGGCAATCAAGCAGAAAGAACCCACAGTGCCGAAATCCATGAGTGAGTGAAGGAGAACAATCTCAGCCTTCAGGTTCTTTGCTGGAGCTCGTGGTGAGGAGTAATTGGTCAATCAGATCTTCAACCTCAAGGCTTTTGATGGCTGATTGAAGGTGTGATTTCTGTTCTGCAATCAAAGCAAAAGGGTCATCTCTGCTGAAAAAGGGTGCTAAAACCATTTCCTAGGTCTCTGTGCTGGTTTTCTAAGTGAACTCAAATTGTAATACCTATTTAAGTTGGCTCCACTGAAAGATCCCATTGGGTTTAGATATATTCAGCCTGACATGGTACAAATTGTAAGCAGTGGTGCATGGTTGAAGTGAAACACCTGAAAGCTTATAGGCAAGCGTTGCAACGTCAATCAACTTAAGCCAGAGTTATGTTTCCATCCTGCTGCATTGCAGGTGCTGAGTGTGACATTTGAGCTCTCTGCACAACTGCAAAGGTGGAGGAACACGGTTCTTGAAAGAAACTGAAAGCCAGAGATGTCACATCGTTAGACATCAAGGTTGTACCTTGTTTTTTCGTTGTTGTACTTCTAAAGCCACACCTTTTGGGGTTTTCATCTGACTTATGAGCATTGGATGGCTTTGTTCTGCTACTACCGTAAATACAAGAACCTAAAGATTAAATCTGGTATTAACTCTGCACTGGTGTACTTTGCATCATAAATTGATCACATACCATGTGCAAGCCCCACTTACTCTTTAACATAGTAGAGTTTTTTTTGCTTCTCTTTTTGTGTCAGTTGCAGTGTAAGGCTTAATGGAGACTGAACTCTGGGACAGATTGTGGTGATGCCCTAAGCAGTGCCCCAGGAGACACATGTCATGGTGCAAAAGCTTTGTTCTTAGCTTTGTGGGTGGCACAGTTATATCACTAACACTTCACACTGGGTCAACAGAGAAGAGACTATCTTAGCTTCTGCCTCCCTGAAAATTGTATTTAAAAGGGAGAGTTCCTAAAAACTACCTTAGGGCCTTTGCTTTCTTTTTTCTGTGTCCCTTGGCAGTGTCTGAAATAGAAAGAAGGAACACAGAGAAATGGTGGAGAGGAAAAAAGGCAGGGAGCAGAAAAAAGAGGGAGGAGGGTGATGGGTTTGTCTTAGATTTCATGCACTAGGCAAGCAGATTTAGACTCTAAGTGTCAAATAGAAAAACAGCCGTTGTGATCAGGGCCCTCTCACCCCCATGCCACTAGACTTTACAGTCAATAGAGCTAGTCCACTTGTCACCAAGGGACAATGCCCCTCTTTTCCTCTCTTTCAGGCCTGCCGGGTCCGAGCAGCCAGACAGTTTTCTGAATACAACCCAGTGATTCTTGCCCCCTTTTCTCTGCCTCCCTTTCTCTTGATGGAACACACCAACAGGGCTTGGAAAATGGCTTCACTGTTGGGCGAGAGGGCAAAGCCAGACCTTGTTGTTTTCTCCAACATTGGCAGTCCCTCCACCCCTCTATGGTCACAGAGAAATGAATGTATCTTAGGCAGTTGCAAAGTCAATGGGCCTCACCAGACAAAGGAGATTAAGTTTGGCAACTTGGCAGTAACAGGTGTACTTTCACTGAGCTCAGACCACACGGAGGGTAGCGGCTGTTGTCTGACCCAATGCTGTTTGCCTCCCTGATGGGACACAGATAAAGGGGATTGTTTTCACTGTGTTTTCAAACACCAATAATAATCCAGTACTTCTTGAATAAGAAGTTATAGCATGTGTATTTGTTGTAGCTGACCACATAGTAAAGCTTTGCTGTGCTTGTACATCTAGCTCAGTTTTGCTTTATTTCTTTTGTGATTTGCAAAGAGAAACGCAAACTATGAGAGGTTGGTATTGCTCTGATGCAACTACGATTTCGAGGTTTTAGGAAATGGGCTATCTTTAAAAGGGACTGAGTGAAGCCTTTCCTGTCAACACTTTCAGTACATTCAATGACAATAAATCAAGCCATTCAGCAACACTACAAATACGAGACACTTTCAGAACCAGAGGAAAACAGTGTGTGCATTTGTTTGTTTCAGTCATTAATAAGGCTTTTACTGAGAGCTTCAGTCCTCTGTAAAGCCCATTCTGCTGAAATGACTTGGCAAAGCATCCGACAGAGGGTCTGTTCAGACTGAAGCTGCTCTGGTTACCATTGTCTAGCTCTCTCTCACACACCTACATGTCCAGAGTAAGCACACAATTTCATTGTTGTGTGAGCTGTTAATATCAACGGTTTCACAATAGAGCCCATTCGCCGTATTTGCATAAGGCACTTTTCCAACAAGGACCCAGAGAGGGCTTGAAAGCTGGCCCACTCCAGTGCCAATGGCAAAAAATGTCAAGTGCCAATTAGGAGAGGTTTGCCATCATTCAGCAGTACCCCACCCTTGTAGTCCTTTCCCTCCCAGCTTACCCACCTCAACTCTCTCACACTCCAAGTAACCCCTGTTTTCACCATCTTATTCTAGTTTCAGATGTAGCCTTCCTCCTCTGACACCCAGAGACAAAAGCTTGCTCCTTCCTCCGCTGACTAATGGAAGATCCTTTCTGCTGGGCTTAGAGTATTAGAGAAATGTGGGCTCGCATCACTGATTAGTCAGCTTTCTGTGTTGATTACCTTGAAAAAAGGGTTCATGAACTTTGTAGCTAAACCTGCGAGTTATAGTCTCCAACTGTGTGTGAATTTTGAACCTAGAAAGCTGACTTAATTGTGCCAGGCTTGTGCAGGTGTGGGTTATAGAAGGCTGTGGCATAGACATATGCTGATTCAAAACAATTAAGAATGAAACCCTTTCATGTGGTAGCCACACATGCTAGATTGTGGTGGTGCTAATAATGCTAATGAACTAATGCCGTGCTTTAAGCTTTTCAGGCTTCTTATTATGAACCATGCAGACATAGATAAAGAGCATGTTTTTATGAGAAAAGCTACTGCCAGAGTGTTGAAACCAAGCATACAATCTCTAAGGTTAGCTTAAAAGGCTACTAAAACTTTAGCTGTTTTTTTTTTTGCTGGAAATGTATAAAATCCATGTTAGCATAACTGGATTCTGTTAGCAGTACTGAAGAGCTGTTTACAATTCTACAGATGTTGAATATGTAGAAATATTTCCAAATGTACTTGATTAAATTGTCATGATCATGTCTTGACTACGATTTAGAAGTCATCCGTGCTCTTGAAATTAAGTAACATAGTTTTTATCTTGGGAAAGATCTGCTTCCTTCATAACAGTGATGCTGGAGTAAAAATTAAATGAAAAAATGTATCATAGACATAAACAAAGCGGCTAACTGTGCTCGGCGACTGTTGTTTTCCACAGAGCGTTTACCTATCACCCAGCCTCCTGCCACTCGAATGGATTTTTCTCCTGTCCCTTTTTCTCTTTCATTCTTTCATTCAGTCTCTGTGTCGAGTTTTTTCTTCCTTTCCCACCCTTGATTCTCAGATGGTTGGATCTGATTTGCATGCATTTGCATAATGAAAGTCATTTGCATGCTCAGGGGCAGACTGTACCATGAGAACAGACATGAAAAGGTGTGTGTGTGTGTGTGTGTGTGTGTGTGTGTGTGTGTGTGTGTATATACATGCATTAGTGTGCATGTGTAACTTGTTTCAAATGCTTCTCTAAAACTGTCCATAATTGTTTTGATGGCTTAACTACATCGTTAACATTTACCTGTAACACCCTGTGTCCCTATTCTCTTCGCAGACTACCTTACCACACGGAGAAAAGATGGCAAAAGAAAACTGAAAACAGAAGAGGAGGAGGGGTTGCTGTTGATTGTGCCCTCCCTCTCTCATCGCCCTCTTCTGCATCGCCTATTCCCACCTCCTCCTCTTCCCTTTCTCCTCCACTCCATCCTCAGCAGACTGCCCCTTTTTCCTGTACAGCGAAATGCAGCCCACGCCACCATCTTAGAGCAACGCTGGCATAAAATGGAAGTGGGAAGACCAGTCACTGCAGGTAACAAGCCAACCGTGCCCGCTGTTGTGCTTTTTCTTGCCGCCATTACCCTGACTCTCCATTTAGTCCTCCTCCATCACCAAATACCCACGGTCCCATTCGCCACCGGGATACAGTCTCTGTTTTAATTCTCATTGATTTGTTCGTTAACGATTCTCGTGAATCACTGATTTGAGGGCAGGGAGGGTGAGTTGATTGGGTGGAGCATGTTTTGTTTGTACGCTATATCACTCCAATCTCAGTGCCTTTCTCACGAGGCTCTTGGCATCTGTCCTTGAAGAGGCAGAGTTGCTTCCCCCGTTTGGGGATTGCCATGCCATTCTGACTTGTATATACTGACATGGCGCAAGCTGCCATTTTAGAGATGCAATGTAACCTCAGAGGATATACTCCAAAAAGCTCAGCAGGTTAGGATTTGTGAAATCTATCTTGTTCACAGACCTTAATCTGTAATAATATTTTTTTGCTTGGTATTGTAACTTCTAACCTTTACGATAATTCTTCAACTCCTTAAATCTGAATAACTCAGAATGGAGACAGACCTGTAGGAGATATAGATATCCATGAATGAATACTGACATTTAAATAAAAGAGCACTGTACTGCAACATAAAACTTACACAATGTAGGAAAATGTCAGAGAGGGAAACAACAAAAATCAAATGTAAAAGAATTAAAATCTGTGGCAGAGTAAAATACTGGAAAAAACTCTCCTAAAGCAAGTAGCCAGTATTTGAGTCCTGTCAGTGCTCAGACAAGTCGTGCATTGTTCTCCATGAGCAAACTTGTATTATTTCGACAAGGCAGCTCCCAACTTTGAAAACGGCTTAAACCAAAACACCAATTAGCGTCAGCTGGGCTCAGCTAAGTAAGGTAGCCATTTAACAATGTTCACCATTGTGCTGGTTGCAGAGAAACCCTGCTTTGTTTGTATTTATAATGTGGAGGTCAGTGAGAGAACACTAATGCTAACCTTATAGTATGATGGGTCCATTGGCCTAACAGTAAGTGATGCACATTTAAAGCCTAAACAAGTTTGTAAAAAAAAACTTTTACTAACATTTTACTAACTTTTTTGCCCCAATTTTCTAAATCTTAACAGTCTAAATATCCGACAACTGTTCTCAAATTAGGTCACACCAAGCTTTTTGCATTTGGATTTTTGAAGAGGCAACTTCTTCAAGCGTTGCTTGGCTTTGCTGATAAGTTCTGTGGTAACTGTGTCAAACTGAGTGCACTAATCACTGCCTCCATAAACAGGTGGTAGATTGAGCAAAAGGGGCAGGGGCAGTTCTCAATTTACTGTGTAAATTATGCAGAGCCCAAAACAATGCAAACAGTAGACAGTGGAGTGGCTGGCTTTGGCTAATGAGATGATGAGAAGCCTGGGAGGCCCATGAGTTGATTGAGGAGAGGGGGTGGCCACAGCCAGCAGCTTGTGTCTGGATCTGCATGTGTGTGTGTGTGTGTCTGTGTGTGTGCAAGAGGGTCTAGAAGAGCTTTGGCAGGGTGTAGACAGTGTTCTGTATGCATCAACCCCACATCCCCTCCTGCCCAGACTGAGTGGTAAGGAGGGGAGGGTTTGCAGGCAGCTGGGGCACCCAACCCCCATTGCTTCAGCAAGAGCACCAGCATTGAGAAACTCTGTGTCGGGGTCTCCCCAACACTGGCACGTAGGGGCCCCTGAAAAGTCTGGCTGTAACCCCCCCACCACCACCATCCTCTCCTTCCTCTTGTCTCCTAGCATTTTGGTTCTTTTTTTCATCATGCCTTTTCTATACTTTTCTTGATTTTTTTTTTCACTTTTTTTGCAGGAGGCTTTAAAAAATTTTACCATTATTTTTTTTTATTTCCACTTTAAAGCCTTTCAACAAAAAGCAAGAGAAAACCCCATTTGCCAATAAAAAAAAAAACTTTAAGCGACACCCATTACCCCAAAAAAAACTAACCTTTTTTTTTCCATGCTTTCTCCCCTTGTCAGCCAGTCTTCCCCAACCTTTTTTTTGTTTCTTTTCCATTCAGGGGGGGACCCGTTGTCTCAAGAGGCAGGAAAAACTGCAGTAAATGCCAAAAAAGACTAAACGTGGGACAACATGCTTTAATAGCCTTCAGGGGTGATGTTTTTAGCACACCAATGATTGTTGATATTCTCTGCAGATTTTTTTTGAACATTGTTCATTTTTAGGTTTTTTTATTTTTTGAACTTTGGTCACCCTCATCTGCTTAATTTTTAAGTTGCCTTGTCTAAGCTGGCCATAGAAAAATTTGCAAAAAACAATAAAAAAATTGTGGTTTCATAGCTTTTCTATTTTTTCCAAAAAAGGGGGTCAGCCTTTTTTATCGGTTTTTCACATGCTTTTTTTTTTTGTATTTTGCAGCTTTTTTGTTTTTTACCCAGAGGGGGCTCCTGCCTAATTTTTCAAAAAAAACTTCACCCTCAAAATCTCCCGCTTTTTTTTTTTTTTTTTGTTTTGCCGGATTTTTTTTTTTTTTTTTTTTGACCCAACGGTCATAATTTTTTAAGTGATTTTTTTTTAAAAATTTTATTTACAAAAGTTTCCTTTGATTCTTTTTCTGTTATCGATTTCCATTGGAATGTACTTTCCCGTTGTCTCAAAAATAATTGTTTTTGAACATTTCAAAAAATAGGTTGTTTCCTTTTATTTTTTTTTTAATTATTTTCACTCAGCTACCCACTTATTTTTTTGTACTTTATTTTTTTTTATTTTAAACTTTTTTTTTTTCCCTTTGTCAGATAAAAAGTTGGTGGTCAGTCTGCCTGCGCTACAGGGAAAATGGACAGAAAACACAGGAATGGGGAGCACGGCGGGGCCAGGGGACCTTTTCTTTTTCTCTTATTTTTTTTTTTTTCAGCTAATTTGTAAAAAAAAACAAAAGGCAATTTTTGAAAACTTTTTGGGGGGATTCAGTTTTTTTTTAATTTGTATATATTTTTCCATTTTTTTTGTTTTTTTTTTTGTGAAAAGACCTGTGGTAATCTTTTTTTTTTGCAAAATTTTTTATTTTTTTTTTAAAATTGTGAAAAAAAAAAAAAAAAAAAACCTTTTTTTTGTGGTTTTTTTTTAGATTTTTTTTTTTTTTTTTTATTGTATTTTTTTTTTTATTTTTAATTACAAAGACAATAAGCAGTATATTTCTTTGACTAACATATAGGCTCTCCCTAATTTAGTTTGTTTTTAATTTGAGTTTTAGCCCTCGTTTATGTTTAGTGTTATGTTTTGTTTTAGTTGCTAGGACTCATAAGACACGTGAATGTGAGACCCACGACAGCAGTGAATAATACTGCACTGCGATTGGACAGCTCCGTGTGTCGGCTGACACAATGGCGAAGGAGAGAGCTGTCGTCTTTAATCTCTATGCAACTGTTCTGTCTGCTTTGATTTTGCTTTGGGCAGAGCCTCTTTTATCTACATTTTGGATTTTTCTTTATGGGCTAAAAACTTAGACATTCCTTTATACATCATCAACACAAATGTTGCTTGATACAAAGTCTACGTTCCCTATTTTTAATATATAAAAACTGGAACAAGAGAAAGGGAATCTGTGTGTGTGTGTGTTAATGGGTTGCTAATTCTAAAAAAATGAATCTGAGTGTGAATAAATATGGCCTCAAATATAAAATATTCCTTATGGCAGTAGTGTGTTTGATCAGCGGGAAGTGAAACATTGCTGCTGCATGTATGCTTCCTCTGAGACACATT
This sequence comes from Crenichthys baileyi, assembly GCA_036173005.1. NCBI lineage: Eukaryota > Metazoa > Chordata > Actinopteri > Cyprinodontiformes > Goodeidae > Crenichthys > Crenichthys baileyi. The sequence goes on from JAHHUM010000874.1 coordinate 310,803, forward strand.
AGTTTCCCTCATAACAGTTACGTGCTCTGCTGTAACGATACATCTTTGGGTAAGACATGACAAATACGTTGGCTTCAAACACTGCCTTAATTTCCTGTTCACACACAAATGCACACACACACACATACACACAGATCCCAGTGCAATAAGACAAGTACCATCACAGCTTAATTCATTTTATATTAATATTCGGGAAGTGGATTTTTTTTATTATGATTGATAATCTATGCAAATCTTTTAAAGTATTACTTTAAACAATCTATGCACTGCTCTTCTGCTCTTGCATTTGATTCAAGTGAGACTATCTTGGCCTAATTTAGAAAATGTATTCTTTTGATAATCATGCACATCCCAGTGCTCGAGACAATTACTTATCTGCCTGGATAAGCTTGAAATTATGTTTTTAATCTTTAGCAAAAAAGTCTTCTGATATCAATTAAGAAGCATGAAAACCCTGATTTCTGGTGTGAAATAATTAAATAAGTGTCACAAAATATCCTAGTTTTTTTCTTTAAATGCAGATTAAATTTATCTGTTTAGCTTTGTCTGCTTATTAGTCTATTGCTTTATATAAGAAGCAAAGTTTGTATTATGCAACCTGTGAATGAGTGCTCACCACATGTGCCTTTGTATGCAAAGCTATATTAGAATAGTAATAAAGGTTTACATTGAAAACAATGCAAAAACTGCATTGGGGTTTTTGTGTCTATTTCTCTGACAGACAAATATGCAGACCGTTTAGAATAAAATAAAAAGGTTGTGTGTTTTAGCAGCCGTGTGTTGTCGTGAGTTCTTCCTGACTCGTCACTGAGCTTGGTCAGGATGATGCGAGTAGATAAATAGTAAAAACTAAAAAATGTATCATGCATTAAAATATTAATAAAACTAAACTTAATGAGTAGGTCATGGCTTTCTTTGAATTTATTTAATTATTTACTATTACCATTTGCAAATTAGCTGTTTTTGTTTCAGCAATGTGTGGCAATCAAATGAAAATATCCCAAATTCCTCTGAGATCAACTCATTTTCCAAATGTTGGCAGGGATTTAAATGCATTTTTGTTGTGGTTAGTTTCCAGCTAACAGCTAGGTGGAAAATAGCAAAGATTTGCCCTTTTTTAGCATAAAATTAATCAGTGCAAAGAAGCTCTTTATAGTAGCTTGTGAGAATCCTGACCCCATTGTTGCTATGCAAATGACTAATGAGCTAATATCCATCTGCATACAGGCTATTAACTTAGAGGAAGAATGAAGAACAGTAGCACTCATCCTTGATTGTAATGATGTGTGTGCAGGATGGCTGCCGTGCAGGCCTCCATGTGCCATGGAAAACACTTCCCCTGCGTGGTTTGCTGTCTGACACCACATATGGCAAATGTGCCAGCATCAACATATGGTAGCCTCACAATTCATTAACATTGTCATGTAAAAAACGGTAATTCCACTGTAAAACAAATGAAACAAAGCTCTTTACAGTACCGCTTGTTTTATTCATTTGCTGCTCTTTTATGAAGTTTTGCCTAATTTAATCAACGATGCTTTTAACGGAGCTCTGACACACCCTTCTGGGTGCCTGCATCCTTGGTTTGTAGCAGCTAAAGCTTTACAAGGCGCTCTCCTCGTTTATAGCTACGCTGCACGTTCAAATGAGCTGTTGTTCATTTAGACAGCATCCCCATGCAAATATTGCAGTGCCCTTATTTACCAGAGCAGGATGCAATTACATTATGTTGCAGGCGTTAACATCCAGAAAGCTGGTGCTGGTCCTTGGTGACAACTCCACTCACCCACAGTGTTTCTTGGCCATGTTATAGCTCTCATAATCTGATTCACAGTTTTTGTCATGCTGCCAAGATGCAAGTCACAATAGCCAAGTGTTATGGGCTCTAATTAACTGAGTGCCGATGTTAAGCACACTAGAACAAGCTAGAGTGACGGGGTACAACTGGGATGTCATTTGCAGCCATGTTATATCACGTCCTAACTGCCTTCGTCTCTGGGTAAATAGCAAAACCTCTTTCCCACCATTAGCTTCAGGTTGCTGGCATCCTTCAATCTATGAATCCTGGTTTTAGGGAGCTGCTCAAATAGAGTCAGAGTGTGGCTTCTTCTTGACATCAGAATCTGAATCAGAATAATTTTATTGTCATTGTACAAAAAAAAGCACAATGAAATTTAAAACATGAAACATAAAATGGCCGCCTGTAACATCAGATCATAGGACTGAAGATATAGGTTCCAAGATGAGGCCGAGTGATGTTAAAAATGACTAGGTTGTACTTTGATGAACAAACTGACAAGGCCTGGTGGCAGGGGACCATCTGAAGTGGGAAATGGCAGGTTCTGGTGCATATCCAAAGTTTAGGATCTCGGGAAGTGCTCCTTTCACAAGATCCTCTCAATCATCATAGGTATACAGAAATGTGCCCCAAGGAGGCTGTTCTGTGTGATTTGGGAGGGAAATGTGTTTGCTGCTAGTGGCTAAGACAGAGGACATGTCTCCCAGTGGACAACTGGAGACATGTCAGACAACTGTAGTGCCAGCGCTAAACAAAGTGGGCATCTCTCCAGATATGTCTTCCTCTGTGAGCTGCCTCCTGGTGTTTAAGGCTGGTCCCTCCATTCATCTAGCAAAGACAAATGGCTTCGGTTGATTTTAACAGTATGTTGCACTTTCATTTATAACATATATAGAATAAATAAATAAACAGGTGTATTTATATTGCAGCATTGAGCTTGTCTGCAGCAGATGGATTAGGATTGGTTTCCAGAAATGTAATTCTTGCAGTAACAACACTGAGGGAGATGCATCCTAGAATAAACGAAGCTATTGATTTACTGGTCGGTCTACGTTCCTACCCTCGCCTATGGCCATGGGTCATGACCGAAAGAACGAGATCCCGGATACAAGCGGCTAAAATGAGCTTCCTCGGTAGGGTAGTTAAGTACAATTTTAAACAAATTGGCAATGCAACTTTTGATGTGCTCCTTACTGGAGTTGGCTTTTTTGATTTGATTTGTTATTTTATTTCAAATGTGGCAGGAAACAAAGACTGAAAAAATAAGAGGAAATATTTTAACATGGTTTAACATAGGAATCAATACCCTCAGATTCTGCACTATTTAAAAGATACTAAGTCATTGTTATGTCTGAAATAAAGTAGGGGAAGTCATAAAGTTATCAAATCTTACCCCAGTGCCTCCTTGTCAAAACTGTCCTTGTTTGTTTCACCATGCCGAGGCATGTGGGGCAGATGTCACAGATGTGAAAATGGCCAGATGTTGGAACCAGTGTGTATGAGACAGCTTCTAAGCATGTCTTCTCACCCCCCACTGGTTTGTAGGAAGTATGCTCCTACTACAATATCACAACAGGACCACCCTGCCTCATTTAAGCTCACAATGTGACCATGTGGGCGAGGGGCTGGGTACGCCCTGGACAAGTCACCTGTCCATTGTAGGACAACACAGACAAACACAACAAGCAACCATGCACATACCCATTCATACCAATTAACCTAACTCATGTTTTTGGACTGTGGGAGGAAGCCAGAGAGAACCCATGCATGCATGGGGAGAGAGTATGAAAGATGATCAGCAGCTCCAGTGGGAGGTTGTGCTAGTTAAGTTGACACAGGAAGTACAGTCTCTGCTGGGCCATCTTCCAAACTGTGTCTATGTGCGAGGACCATCTCAGTCCTCAAGAAAAGGTGGCTCCTAGGAACCGAAAGTGATCCAGTTGACACAGTGTTGCTCAGGATGGTGAGGGGAGCCAGTGAGTGTTCTCGTGTGGGAGAAGATGTTCCCCAGTCTCACCCGCTGCTGCCAGTCAGTCAGGAAACTGGTGATCTCCTGACAGGTGGAGGACGGCACTTGAGCTGGGGGCGCTTCTGTTGGATCACATCTGGGTTGATAGTTTTGTAGGCCGGGCTGAGTTCTGCGAAGAGGATCCTGGCGTATATCCCTGGGTAGTCCCTGTAGTTAGAAATGTTTTTGAGACCATTCCAAGCTGATGCCAGTTCATCTGCTAAGAAGCTGTTTTTAGCTTATTGCTGTAGCTTCTCTTAGCTGCCCTGATCTCCTTGGTCACAAAACCAAGTGCTCATAATGCCGTTTAATGCATGAAGAAGGCATTCTTTGAGTCTGGTAAGCTTTACAGAACATTCTGACTTAATGTGGGGTACTCTAGGGCCCATTTTAGATAAATCTAAATTTCAAGACATAGTGAAAAGAAATCACACCTAGGATGAGTCATAAGCTAGACTTATTATTTGTAGTTAGTTATTTGTAAGAAAAATGTCTCTTGTAACTCATTTTCAATGGAAATAATAAAAGTATTGGTTCTCTTGATTAGTACTTATCTCACCTCCACCATTTTTGCCTTACAGCAAGAAAGTCCTGGGTTCAACTCCCGGCCAGGGGTCTTTCTGCATGGAGTTTGCATGTTCTTCCGGTGTATGCGTGGGTTCTCCGTGGTACTCCGGCTTCTTCCTACAGTCCAAAAATATGACTGTTAAGTTAATTGGTCTCTCTAAATTGTCCTTAGGTATGAATGAGTGTGTGCGTGGTAGTTTGTCCTGTGTGTGTCTGTGTTGCCCTGCGATGGACTGGCGACCTGTCTAGGGCCTGCAAGGTTCTGCAAGGGTCAATCCTGTCATTTTTTGTTTTTGAGATGCCAGCGAGTCATATGAAGCGTGTCTCCCTTGGTCCTCTGGATACTTGGGATTCACATAAGGTTAACTCCTATACATGTACACGATCTGTGTGGTTAACTCAGATGATGCCATGTGATATTTGCATAGCCAGTGAAGAGTGCACATCTACTCTGCATTGCTCCTCGCCATGTTCTCTATCTTACTTTGTGGAGTAGCAAAGGAGGAACTTGTATATGCACAAAAAATGGCTTGCAAGTCAGTTTCCATCATTCATGTTAAAAAGCCAGGCAATAGATTTGATTTGTTCAAGAATGTCTCAACTCCAGTTGGCATTAATAATATTAGATTTTAAATGAAGGCCTAAAGCAAAGCTGAGACAGTGTTAGGCTACAGAAGTCTTTTCTGAAAGTAGCTGATCTGCACTTTGCCAACATTTGTCAATAAATATAGTTATATGAAGTTGTTGTCTATAGTGTATAACTGTTCATATGCAATATTGTCTATTGTTAATGCAAAATTTGCAATGAATATTATGTTGGAAGGGATGAAGGGGAGACATGACATGGAGCCACATTATCTGAAAACGTATGAAAGCCAAATGGGCGTTTGTCGTGACTGAATTCTCTCGAGACAACTGCTGCGCAAAGAAATAACTGTGCTAAATGGTGGCAGCATCATGGTGTAGGGGTGGGACAGCCTATCTGTGGAAAGAACAAAAAATTAGGGTGATGGCAAATAGGCCTCTCAACCTTGAGGACTTGGAACTTGTAACCAAAGATAAACTTTCAAAATTGAGTGACTCAGTTGTGATCAACCACAATTTTGGAAAGATGCTTTAAATTTTACTACCCAAAGTCAGTTCTTAATACTGCCAGATAGGTAGAATAAATAAATCACTTAAACAGAACCTGACTGAAAACATGAACTAGGCTGAAAGATCCACAAAAGGCAACGCATCATGTCCCGATCTAAAGAAATTCAAGAACAGATGAGAAATGGAATCAATGACATCTATCAGTTTGGAAATCTTTACAAAGCTGTTTCTAAGGCTATAGGGAACCACAGTGAAAGCCATTATCTACAAATGGAGAAAATTTCGAACAGTAGTGAACCATTCAGTGGAAAAGCTACAACAAATTACTCCAAGAGCACACTGACGACTCATCCAGGAGGTCACAAAAGAACCCAGTAACAACATCCAAAGCACTAAAGACAATATTTACTTTAAATTAACATGAAAGGAACAAATACAAATGACAAATAATGGTTTCACCAGGTTTTGTCCTTGGTGTCTGTATTTTACCGCTGCAGTTTAAACCCAGAGCTTAAAATTCGCTATAAGCATAAAGCCCTTTCTTGGATCTTATGTATTCAGATAATGAAGGAGAAATACTCAAGCAGGAGAGGTTAGTAAAACTTGGAGTTTAGGCTAATGAGTTGGATATCCAAATAACCAAGGATGCTTTTCTTAGGGGTGAGAGAGCTCTGTTGTGGAATGTCAAGTAGTTTGGCTGAGGAGGGTGACTGAAGCGGGAAGTGATTTGACTAATGTTTTCTCTTTCACAGAGATGCTCTTTTCCACGCCCCCTCAGTCCTCCCCAACCACCAAAAACCTCCTCAGAAAACTTTACGGTGATGTCATTCATATGCAAAAAAGCAATGCCTGTAGTTGGTGAATGTGTGAGCGAGATCGTGTACATGTATAGGTGTGTGTGGGTGTGCATGTGTTGCTTGAGTGGCTGATTCCATTACTTGAAGGACCATTACACTTGCCTGTCAAAAGCCAAAAGACCTGAGAAAAATTAGCAGATTAAATCACTCTGCTCCTCTCCTCCTCCAAGCTGCCCCCCCAACCTCCCATCACAAGCTAACAGGCTGCTAATCGTTCCACTAGTGTGTTTTGACAAAATCCAACATATGTTGCATGTTCTTTGAACAGTCCCCAATTCTGGCGACAAATATCTAAAAAATCACAAAAAGTAAAAACAGTGTTAATGGTGTGAGACAATTTCAGAGGAGAGCTCCTGGGAACAGGCGCGTCGTATGTTTTCTGAATAGCCCGGGACGAAATTTATAAGTATTAAAAAGATGCACTAAGCCACAAAATGGCATTGAATTTCACATTTTTATCTAAAAAACTATCTGATTTGTTTCTATTGTACTCCATATAATCGCTGCCCGCTTCACCTAACCTTGCAATGAGGTAAAAGAAAAAAAAAAAAAGTCTTGTTTGCGCACACAGGTGGCAATGCGACCGCGCAAATACGTGCACACGCACTGGCGGACTGGGAATCTGTCCATCCTGGATAATTTCAGGACGGCTGTTCGGTCCAGAGCCGAGCAAGACATGATGCGGAGGTTTACTCCAATGAGCATCATCTGGGTCATGATGAGGAACAGAGAGTAGAGGGAATTTCACCTGAGCTACAGGTAAAGTTAAATGGCCTGGCCGTGATAGAAAACAGTGGGAATCCTCTCTGTGAGCTTCTAGCGGGATTAATCATGATGTGAAAAATATCTGGTCCTTTAGTTCAGTGAAAATAAAAGTTATTAAACACATTAAAAATGTTCTTCAGATTATAACATTGAATCTCATTGCTGCACCCAGTCCTATAGTCCAGTTCTACATGTAGAAAGAATAAATTGTTTCTGAATACACCAGGAAAATATCTACTGGTGCCACTAAGACATTGTGGAACCTTTTAAATACAACAAAATGTGTCACTATCAGCTACAGCAAAATGTTTTATAATTAATCCTGAACTCTTTTTTTGTCCTTCATACAGCTTCTAACAAAAAAAAAAACAACCAAGTAAAATAATTGTAAACCTTCTTTGTTTGATTCACAATAATTTACATTCACTCAAAACCCAGCCTAGACAGAGAACTGGTACACGTCCTATGTTATTTTAACTTTAAATGACTTAGAAACCTGGCCGCTGTCTTATGAAAATTAAAATATTTTGGGTCTGGGCTAAAGCCCCCAACGTTTCAAGGCCCTAAAAACGCCCCTGCCTGGGAACATGAGTAGCAAGAAGGCAAAATCTTACAAACAGTGGCAACCAAGGAGGCTGGAGCTAGACGCTGGTTTTTTAAAATCAAATGAAAGAAAGAAATTTGGGTTGCCAGTAAAATAGTATTCATGCAGTTGAGTGAAAATATATATATGGGTGCCAAGAGTCAAGATTTGTTTGATTATTTGGTGAATTCCACAAAAAACAAGGTCTGCTACTCTTAAAAAAATCACACGACAAACATCAGAGTTTTGAAAAAAACACAAGTAATTTTACTCTTATGTTTTGCTATCAGGATAAGAATGACCATGGATAAAGCATGAATTCCAGAATGTGGGAATGAAATCCCCTTGGGTCAGATTAGTATTCTGGGAAAACAAAATTCCCCACTGGGTGTTTGCCACAGACCAGATGGGTGTACCCTGAAATTTAGGCACACAGAGGGGGAGTGGCTGCAGAAGAAGAAGGAGACGAAGCAGAGGCATGGCCCCCCGGGAAAGACAGAGGAGAAAATGACGGAAAGGGAGGAGGAGATTGCGAGAGAGAGGCGCGAAGAGTTAATGCCGACAGCCAAACAAAGGCCGCCGCCACTGCTGGGGGCAGAGAGGAGCACGGGAAAAGAGCGAAGGTCAAGGGGACCTCTGGGGGGTTCAAGTTCAAGGCGACTGTCAGTGTCTGCATTTTATTAGTCAAACCACACCTTCCAAGTCCTTATACGTCCACTTATAACAACAACTACTGCACCCTTCCATGACCATTTACTCCTCAACATTAAGTCTGAAGCTGCACCATTGTCTCCATGTTGCCACATCGAGGTCTCAGGGAGCCAAAAGCTAAGAGAAGGGAGGAGGGTTGGGTTTTTTTTGGGGACCCCTCATTGTAATGTGTGAGATGCTAAACTTGTGCTGGTCTCCCCGAGTGAGAGTTGTACGTTGAGTGACTGTGGGTGGCTTTATACTTACAATGTCTTGCAAAAATACCCCATTAACCTTTGCACTCATATTCCCCAAAATAACCACGACATAAATTTTATTTTATTAGGATAATTTTTAGGTGTGACCGTTACGACTCAGCTCATTGACCGTGACAAAAAACCCACAAATAAGTAAAGAAACTAATCCATATAATTTTTTTTACCAAATTAAGTTAATTATAAAGTGTAAAATGGTGGTCTGGTTGTGTCAGCAGGAACCAGGATTGACCAGCAGCTTTGAGATCCTGGGAGGACTGGCCAGGTGCTCCAAGTCAGGTTAACTCCCACGGCTGACCAGGACCTGCAAAGACACAGGAAACACAAAGCCAATAAACAGGCGCTGCCAAAGGGGGGCGTCACAGTGAAAGAGGAACTCTGAGTAGTCATAACTGTGAAGTAGAAAGAAAAATTAAAATGCTTTTCAAAGGTTTTTTATGAATGAAAAGCTGTATAGTATTAGAGCTCACATAATAGGTTAAGGTCTTTTTAGTCCTTTTGTCTGTTCCTGAATTTCTTTAGATCTTTTTTGTCTTTTTTAGTTTTGGTTCAGCTCCCTCTGTGTTTATATCTCTGTTTAGCAGTCACCTCCCCTCATTTCCCCTGCCTCAGCTGTTCTACACTCTGATTAGTCTCACCTGGTTTCTGTGTCACCAGTCACAACTCCACAGTATTTAAGCTCCTTGGTTTTCATTGTTCTTTGTTGGATTCTTCTGCTGTCCCTTTGAATCCATGTCCTGTCTCCCTTGGGCCATTCTTTTTTTTCATTGCTATGCTTCTCCTGATGTCCTGCCTGCAGTTGGATCTGCAACAACAACAACATGACACAAAGCTTTGATAACTTTGATAACTCAGCCTGTATCTCTATGACAGCGTATGTCAATCTGAGCAACCATTGCATCTTTTAATCATTTTAAACCCAATTCAGTTTGGTGAGTAACATTTGGACTAGCAACGCCAACCTGCCTCAACATGTTTAACATCCCTGGAGTTATAATATTTTAATTTGCAGCATTCACAGTTATTTTTACACCTCTCTGAATGGGGTTATGTTGGCTCAGATTTGCCAATATGAGATAAACAGCCCTGATAACAGATTAAAACATCACTGGAATATTTGAGCTCAAATTACACACGAGTGTTTCCAGTTATCAGTCATGTTACCATCTAAACAAAATCTAAAAGAGTATCTGCCTTTTATCCTAAAAATCTGAAAATGTAAAATGAAATTACTGCATTTTAATTAATTTTCAGTTTTTATATAAACAATTTTCACAAAACATTGTGTTGTTCTCTTCTTTGAAGCATTTGATTGTTTTGAGTGCCATTCGTCAGCTCATTTAATAGCAGATTTATAAAATTTTCTTCAGTTTTTCATGGTAAATGTTCCAGATGGCTTTGTTTAACAATATTATCACTCAAAATATGTATTTTTATTAGTGGTGATTTGTCAGGGTCTTAATGGTATTAATAGAAGCTGCTAAGTGCTCCCAGTAACAAAAATAACAATCTATACCATTGTGAATAAAATGATGGCAAAGTTTGACACCACTTGTTTAAAAAAAAAGTAAATGATCAGAGGACAGCTTCGTTTTATTATAGTAAAATGAGCTTCATTCAAAGTTTTCTGTCTGAGATCTGCACCTTACTGTTTTTTGTATTAGTAAAAAAACAATCAGAAATTTTTGTTTACAGCCGCTTGGCTCTTTCTGCTTCCCTGTCTGAATGCCCTCAGCACTAAACTGAATAGCAGCCTTTATTCTGATTGACAGTTTCACAAGCTAATCCTACTTTGATTTGCAGTCAGTGGCCGTTTCCTTCACCGGTCTGAAGTACTCTAGCTGACCTACTGATGGTTATCAGTGGATATGGACCTGTCAGAGTTGTTGCTGGTCGTGGACCTTCTAGGACGGTGAAACTGCCATTAGGACAATAAAAACAAATTGCAGAATATTTACTTTTCCTTTTAATGATGAATCATAAAAATATATGTGCTATTTAAAAAGCTTGCTGAGTATAGAGCATGCTGTTTCCCAGCCTGGATTTGTTAGCCATTTTTGGGTTAGCAGCTGTTTTGGCCAAGGTTTGAGTGGAAGTCTCCCATGAATGCCATATTTGCAGTTTCTTCCTTACTGTTGAATCATCGACACTAACAGAGGCAACTGCGGCTTGCAGTGCTTTAGTTGCTCTTCTGGGATCTTTCATGACCTCCTGGAGGAATCGTTAATCTATTTTAGGAGTCATTTTGGTAGATCGGTCACTTCTTGGAAGGTTCAAGACTGTTCAAGAAGGTCCATATTTTTCCCATTTGTGAATAATGCCTCTAAATGTGGTTCACTGCAGAAAAATGTCGCTGATTTTGCTTTTGATCTGTTCCTAAATTTCTTTAGATTGGGGCACGATGTGTTGCTTTTTGAGATCTCTCAGGCTACATTCACACTGCAGGTCTTAGTGCTAAATTCAGATTTTTTGATAAATTCCGATTTTCAAACTACTAATTAAATGCGACCTCCATCAGACTCCAGCCTAAAAGGTTCATGACCCCAAAACGACCTGCATGCACAGATGGAGAATGTAGACGTCACACGGCAGCTCAATGTTTATGGATGCCGGTGTCGCTGGTGGAAGCAGAAGCTGGGGACTCGGGGTTAGACTCTTTCATCACCCAGGCTGAAGTCACCGAGGTGGTTAAAAAGCTCCGCGGTGGCAGGGCTTCAGGGGTGGATGAGATCCGCCCTGAGTACCTCAGTCTCTGGATGTTGTGGGGCTGTCATGGTTGACACACCTCTTCAACATTGCGTGGCGGTCGGGGTCAGTGGCTCTGGACTGGCAGACTGGGGTGGTGGTCCCCCTTCATAAGAAGAGTGACCGGAAGGTGTGTTCCAACTACAGGGGGATCACAATCCTCAACCGCCCTGGTAAGGCCTACACAAGGGTATTGGAGAGGATAGTCGGGCCGATAGACGAACCTCGGCTTCAGGAGGAGCAGTGTGGTTTTCGTCCCGGCCGTGGAACACTGGACCAGCTCTATACCCTCTACAGGGTACTCGAGGGTTCATGGGAGTTTGCCCAACCGGTCCACATGTGTTTTGTGGACCTGGAGAAAGCATTTGACTGTGTCCCTCACGGTGCCCTGTGGGGGGTGCTCCAGGAGTATGGAATCGGGGGCCCTTTATTAGGGACCATCTGGTCTCTGTTCAAGCAGAGCAGGAGTTTGGTCCACATTGCCGGCACTAAGTCGGACCTGTTCCCGGTGCCTGTTGGACTCCGGCAGGGCTGCCCTTTGTCACTGGTCCTGTTCATAACATTTATGGACAGGATTTCTAAGTGCAGCCAAGGGCCGTAGGGGGTCTGGTTTGGGGGCCAGTGGATTTTGTCTCTTCTTTTTGCAGATGACGTGGTCCTGCTGGCCCCCTCTAGCGAAGACCTACAGCATGCACTGGGGCGGTTTGCAGTGAGTGTGAAGCGGCTGGGATGAAGATCAGCTCCTCCAAATCCAAGGCCATGGTTCTCGACCAGAAAAGGGTGGCTTGTCCTCTTCAGGTTGGAGGGGAGTTCCTGTCTCAAGTGGAGGAGTTCAAGTATCTCAGGGTCACGAGTGAGGGAAGAAAGGAGCGGGAGATCGACAGACGGATCGATGCGGCTGCCGCAGTAATGGGGGCGCTGTGCCGGTCCGTTGTGGTGAAGAGAGAGCTGAGCCGAAAAGGGAAGCTCTCGATTTACTGGCTGGTCTACGTTCCTACCCTCACCTATGGGTCCCGGGCCACCCTACGGAGGAAGCTCATTTCAGCCGCTCCTGGGCACTCCCTTAGAGATAGGGTGAGGAGCTCGGCCATCCGGGAGGGCTCAGAGTAGAGCTGCTGCTCCTCCACATCGAGAGGAGCCAGTTGAGGTGGCTGGGGCATTTATACCGAATGCCTCCTTCCTCGGGAGGTGTTCCAGGCACGTCCCACCAGGGGACGGCCCAGGACACGCTGGAGGGACTATGTCTCTCGGCTGGCCTGGGAACGCCTTGGGCTCCCCTCGGAGGAGCTGGAGGAGGTGTCTGGGGAGAGGGACGTCTGGGTGTCTCTGCTGAGTCTGCTGCCACTGCGACCCGGTCCCGGATGAAGCGGAAGACGATGAGTACGAGTACGTTCTGACTGTGGGCACTTAAAAGCCATTGGATACGTATCCGATTTAATAGCACAAGTGGGACAATTCGAATTTTTGGAGCTCAAAGATCAGAATTGGGCTGTTCTGACTGCCATGAAAAAGTCGAATATGGGTCGCATTTGCAGCGTGAACGTAACCTTAGCGTACTTCCTGTGGTCAGACAAGTTCTATTTAAGTGATTTTTTTGGATTCTGCCAGTTTTGCATAAATTAATGAAATAAATGAAATCATCATTTGGACAAAACATTTTGTGTATACTCTGTTTATCATGCTCTGTTGGTAAAATTAGTTTGATCTGACAACAATACAAACACATGTAAGTAGAATCACACATTAGAGAAATACAGGGGTTGGACAATGAAACTGAAACACCTGTCATTTTAGTGTGGGAGGTTTCATGACTAAATTGGACCAGCCTGGTAGCCAGTCTTCATTGATTGCACATTGCACCAGTAAGAGCAGAGTGTGAAGGTTCAATTAGCAGGGTAAGAGCACAGTTTTGCTCAAAATATTGAAATGCACACAACATTATGGGTGACATACCAGAGTTCAAAAGAGGACAAATTGTTGGTGCACGTCTTGCTGGCGCATCTGTGACCAAGACAGCAAGTCTTTGTGATGTATCGAGAGCCACGGTATCCAGGGTAATGTCAGCATACCACCAAGAAGGACGGAGCACATCCAACAGGATTAACTGTGGACGCAAGAGGAAGCTGTCTGAAAGGGATGTTCAGGTGCTAACCCGGATTGTATCCAAAAAACATAAAACCACGGCAGCCCAAATCATGGCAGAATTAAATGTGCACCTCAACTCTCCTGTTTCCACCAGAACTGTCCGTCAGGAGCTCCACAGGGTCAATATACACGGCCGGGCTGCTATAGCCAAACCTTTGGTCACTCATGCCAATGCCAAACGTCGGTTTCAATGGTGCAAGGAGTGAAAATCTTGGGCTTTGGACAATGTGAAACATGTATTGTTCTCTGATGAGTCCACCTTTACTGTTTTCCCCACATCTGGGAGAGTTATGGTGTGGAGAATCCCCAAAGAAGCGTACCACCCAGACTGTTGCATGCCCAGAGTGAAGCATGGGGGCGGATCAGTGATGGTTTGGGCTGCCATATCATGGCATTCCCTTGGCCCAATACTTGTGCTAGATGGGCGCGTCACTGCCAAGGACTACCGAACCTTCTTGAGGACCATGTGCATCCAATGGTTCAAACATTGTATCCTGAAGGCGGTGCCGTGTATCAGGATGACAATGCACCAATACACACAGCAAGACTGGTGAAAGATTGGTTTGATGAACATGAAAGTGAAGTTGAACATCTCCCATGGCCTGCACTGTCATCAGATCTAAATATTATTGAGCCACTTTGGGTTGTTTTGGAGGAGCGAGTCAGGAAACGTTTTCCTCCACCAGCATCACGTAGTGACCTGGCCACTATCCTGCAAGAAGAATGGCTTAAAATCCCTCTGACCACTGTGCAAGACTTGTATATGTCATTCCCAATATGTATTGATGCTGTATTGGCCGCAAAAGGAGGCCATATACCATACTAATAAATTATTGTGGTCTAAAACCAGGTGTTTCAGTTTCATTGTCCAACCCCTGTACATTCACAGAATCAGAAGTGATTGCTTACTTAAATAAAATATGTAGAGTATGATGAAGAATATGATATCATGGGCTCATCTGGTCACCTTGAATAAAGGCAGAAAATATCACTGCTGAGCAGATTCTGATAGATATGCAGGACAGTAGCAGAATGAGATTTATCAAGTTAATTATATTGATTATTTCTGCTGCTCTCTCACATGTCAAAGGCTACATTAAGATGCCAAACCAATTCAGCATGGAAGAACAAGATGTAATCTGTAACACTGTTGGTAAATTTGTTTTACGAAACAGATTTTTTAGTTTTAGCATTTGAGAGCTGACATTAGATTTAGGCTACTAATCACCTCCTTTGTTGCAAACTATCAGTGCTTGTTCTTAATTATAATAATAACTCTGAGTCACGTTTAACTTGTAATTCAAGCATATTAACTTGTAAGAAAATAAATTTTATGGACAAAAAACAACTTTCTATTAAAATTCTGGCCCTTTTTAACATGGAAAAGCATCTCTTAACCTGCAAAACACAAATTATTGCTGTATTAGAAATCCAAAAAATTACTTGCAATACTTTTCCTAGAAATAAATCTCATTCATTCAATTTGGACTCAGAAGCATGGAGCTTTTATATGCTTTTCTGTAAGCACAAAGTATATTGCCTTATTTTGCAGTTTTGTCTAAGAGTAGTGTGACATTTCATCACTTCTGACTCATTTTGACCAGAGTGCATTAAGTTCAAATCTCTTAAATCAGCTGGAAACATCCAAGCTCCCTTGTGGTACGAATGCCTTTAGAGAAAGGACATATGTTTGGTTTCCTGTCTGTGACCGGACAGAGGTTAAAGGTTAGGAATACCACCAGTGTCACCCCTTAAAATGAATCATCACAACTGATGACCCCTTCATCACCTCCACAACCTCTGCACAATAACAGGTCAATTGGTTGGAATTCTGTTTTGCTGCATCTTTTTGTTGCTGCTAAATTGACTAGATGAACCACAACATGTCCATGAGTTGACCTATTAATCTGCTGGTCACACATGGCAAGGCCTACTTGATGTCTCATTGAGTCTTTTTCTGAATGACAGTTTCTGTCATCTGTCAGACTATGATAAGAAAAAGCTTTGCATTATTTAGTCATATTCATTTTAATCACTCTTCAGGAAATGATCTAGAAATAAACTGCACATTTTACAAGACTATATTAAATATATGTTGGTTACAGAACTCCATACCACAGAAGTAAGGTGTTTTTGTACACTTAGTTCCAAGTGTTTTCTAACACTTAAGTTAGTTTTCATTATTCATTCTAATCTGTTAAACTGACCAATATTACTAAAATTGTGGACCCGTGTTTCCAACCAAATATTTAGTGAACTTGGAATGGTCTGTTCTAGATTTTTATAAGAAAGAAAACAATAATGGACCAATAATTGAACGTTGTGCAACCATCATGAAATTCTAATAGGCCTGAGGTAAGATCTATCTGTCTATCTATCTGAGCCATCTGGGTTCTGGCTATGAGACACGTTGCAAACTGTCCAACTGTTTGTTTAGAACAGTTGTAAGAAAGATGTTCAATTAACATCAAGTTAAATGCTTTAGAGATACAGTATAAACAGACAAAGCATGTGGTTCATTTAAAGTTCTCGCTCTTAAGATTGTCAGTAAATAAATTTATACCTACAGTCAGTGTGTACCTGACTTACTGAGTGTATTTGACCAGATCTGCTGTAATCTGTATATGCTTTATCAGTACACTGTACACACTATAGACATATAATGTATACTTCTCTCATTCTCTCTCTCTCTCACTGAAATGCACTGAGATGTTCAGCTCCACCACGGATGCCCTTTTCTATGAAGTTTATGGATGAAGATCTGAGATGCAGGAGGTTTTCAATTTGATGCTAGTCAATGTGAACGTGTCTTGCACAACTTTGGGTAAAGCTGTAAGGAGCTCTGCATAACGGAAGGCTTCATGGGAGACCATAAGATAGCCAGTTCTGTATAACAAAGAGTGGAAACTGAGACTCCAGTAAAAATTTAGCTTACTGACAATCTGTTCTGTTCTGTTCTCTGAACAGAAGATCTCTACTGGGGGCGTTGCTGGATTCCTGCTGGTCACAAAGCTGACTGCTTGGAGTGTTGGACCACCAGACTTGATGATCAGCCTTTGTGTTTCCCCTCAACTTCTTGATTATCACCAGTTGTGGAAACTTGATCTCTGAATGTGTTTTCACTTACCTGATCTCAGCTCACTCCTTGTGTCCTCTGTGCCTCCTAGGTTGAAGCTCATGTTGGTTTCCCACGCCAAGCCCGGATTCCTCAAGTCATTGCCTTTGTGATAGATCTTCTTTGGTCATCTGCTGCAGCTCCCCTGTTCTCTGTAGTCACCTAACCACTCTCCAATGCTCCGTTCAGTCTCCTGTTTGACCTCAAGTCTCTCTCAGCAACACTCACTGTTGGCGTCATCCATGGCTACAATGACTTTCTCGAAATCCTCAGTCTCACCTCAACGTCTCACAATCCACCACCAGGATCCCAACACTCCCCAACTTCCATTTTCCAACTCCTGAAGAGTAAGCTCACTATCTTCTTCTCATTTCCAACTTGACAACATCCCTCACTCCACCTAACCTCTTCTCTGTTCTTCTTAGAAGCTGCAAGTCCTCTGGTTCTGGATCTCCTCCAAGCTGAGATAATATATTTGGAAATTTTTTAATAACCCTTTTACCATTTCCATTCCCTGAGTGACTCTGCATGTGGGTCAGGAACAACAACAGCCCAACTTTGGGATTAAAAAATCTGAAAACATATTTATTATTATAAGTTAGTTGTAATTAAAACCAATATATTTTAGTAGTGGTATTAATAAAGTTTTGTTTAACATGCATATTGAGTGTTTTTTTGTGTGTAAAATATCTTAGTGCATGTTGCATCGCCAGTAAATCTATTTACTCAGAATTAGATGCTGTATATTTATATTATATGCACTATGAGCTGCTGCTCACGCTTTTTCCCTTCTCATCCTCGCTACCATTGAATACAGTGCTAGAGCCCTAACTTATTCTGGTCTCCCAGCTCCATAGGAAGGTCAAAACGGATGTTTTGTGCGTACTCAAAACAGCTGGGAAACTCTCATGTTTTGTTACATGTAGTGGGAAGTATTGTTCTTATTGCACCCCAGAAGATTCTTCCAAGACCTGGTGGAAACCATCCAAATTCTGGCAGATTTTAATGTTATGGTGCTTCTTTGTCCAATGTGAATGGGGCCGAAGGATGTACCCTCCATCAAATTATCAGTAGTTGATATTTTGTTCTTTTTGCAAAACCATTAACTAACAGCTCTGTGAGCCTTTGCCTTAATATGTTTCTCCTACGGTTTTTGAGCTTTGTTAATGCATGAGAGGATGAAAATGTTATTCCATCTACACAGATATCTTATTATCTCATTTAAACATTAAAGTGTAACTGAAAAGCAGGCGAAGCTTAATGGACACATCATCTTTTGTTATTTACCAGTTCTGGCTGTTAATGTCGCCATTCCCAGCCTCCCTTATCTCATTATGGGTTAACGCAGGAATGTGCACAAAAACGCACATTACTGCATCACCTTCACATGCACAAACATGCTCAAACACACACAGACACAATGGCAGCTGCTTGTCAGGCTAGTGCCATGCTCTGCCTCTCCTCACAGATTTTGTGCTAGCTCCTGGTTGCCCTGGCAACTGGCTGTGCATGCGTGAGTGTGTGTGTCTGTGTGTGTGTTTGTGTGTGTGTGTGTGAATGTTGGGACTGTATCGAGAACGTGAAGAGAGGAAGGGAGCATGAAGAGCACCCATTGCACATACACATGCACGTAATACATATGTGGAGAGAACACAAACGCACACATACATACACAAATTAATTTATGGAGATGTGAGAAGTGCAGGATTAGCATGATGCCTGGTTTTACTACACATTCACTTTATTGGCCTGATGGCAAAACAGATCCACAAAACTGCATCACCTCAGCAAGCCAAGACACGTCAGATCCTCTGCTGTTGAAATGAACACTTTGTTTAGGAGAATACCTTCAGTATGGAGCTGGAGGAAGAGGAACAAGAAATTATAAAATGACAAAATAATCTAACTGAATACCTCTGTTTCTTATGTGCATGTTGTAAATTATAGGGAAAATTCTCCTGTTTCAACATTTCTTTTAAAGACATAAAGTGCAGCTCGTAACAAAGATGTGTGAGCATCTAATTGCATGGGTTGCTTGTTGTTTCTACAGCTTAGCTGTAACTGTGACCACAAAAGCTGACATAGTCATTCATACATACAAATTTATGAACCATGTTCAAAGTATATTATGAAAAAAATGGTTGTGTACAAGTTAACACTTCTAATACTATCTATATGTAAGATTATTAAAACAGACCTAAAGTTAATGGATAAACTTAATGACACCAAAATATGCAACACCACAAAATACACGTTCACATATCACATCCAGGAATGACTAAAACATTATTGCAATCGATTTTTTTCTTTTATTCATTTTTAAAAACATTATAGAGTTTTTATTCCGTGCAGTTAAGAATATTAAGGATATTTTGTTTTATCATTTGTGTGTTCAGGTTACTTTAACTGTAGATTGTCAGTTTCAACCATTACATGTACCCCTGACAGATTCTGAGCAACAGTATGAAGCTTTTTAAGATAGAAAATGTGGTGGCATTTTTTAAAATTCTGTTTTCTCCATTTTTCTCGTGATTATGATTGCAACATGTGCATGCAGGCAAGATATCAGCTTAAATGTCAAGACTGATGCAACTTTCCTTACAGCCAAACAACCAGTTTTAAATCATGCCTTGTCAAATTGGAAGCATAAGACGCATTATTTTAGGGAAAATAATTTAAGTACCTTTATTCGTTTAGCAGGTTATAATGATGCAACACAACCTTCGTTCAGATCTCTGCTCAGGTAATAATGAATGTGGAAGTCTGTACTCTTTAATTGTTTCATTGATTGATAAACAATGGCTTTTTATCTTTATCATAACACAAGATAATGCTATCAGTGTCTTTTATGAGCCAATATAAAGACTTGCTTCTTTCTCTCTGCTAAATGCAGTTTATTGCATTTACCTGCAGGCCTTGGGCCTTTCATTCAAGGATTAGAATGAAAAGCAACAAAGCTCTGCAGCTGCAGATTCAGGAAAAACAACCGCTGGCTTGCATATTTGGAGCATTTCCACTCTTTTTAATAAAATGAATGCTTACTTGTTCTGCCAGAAGACAAAAAACAAAGTATTCACTGACATAATATACCATAATTAAATGTTTTGCTCATATATCTTGAACTTAAAAGTGGATGGAAGTTATGTGAAAGGTTGTGGTTTGGTTGGACATACTTTCTTTAGTGCAAAAATGCCACCATTTTGTTGGTTTGAAGCAAGATTCTGACCTTTGCACTTTACCCACAACCACAACCTTCACCAGTTTACAAAGCAAAATCCAGGTAGATTTACATTTCCTATCTGATACATTTACCTCTCCTGGCCTCTAATAACATGCTATCAGGGGGGCTAGACTAGCTTCCATAAAGAATTTGAAACATATAGTTCTGAATTTACTATTTGAAGACTGGGATGTCCACTCTTATACATACTGGGAAGCATTTTTTTCAGAACCCTAAGTAAAACGAAATCTAGAAAATGTTTTTTGACAATAACCACAGGAAACCAAAAAAAGGACCATCAAAGCCTAAGTCATTCAACTGGTGACACAGTTATTGCAGATATAGGAAACTTGATTTGGCCTCAATTTAAATTCCTTTAAACAATAAACGGGCAGCTTTATTTAATTTCCATTAAGTTTTGTCCCTTGTGCTTTTCAACAGATCAGTTTTCAGTAATAATGATATGGTGTATAGACCACACCAAAATCATTAAATCTTTAGGTTATTTTCTCATTGTGATGGACAAAAGTCTTCAATCATAAGTTCAATGAGTCTGTCTCATATTCTGTTAAAAGGTGGAAAGGAAGACCTCCAAGTTACCCCATCTTTAAAGAAGTGCGACTTTGTCAACCACAGTTAATCTTAGGGGTGTAATGGGATATTTCATTTAAAGAAAATTAAACATATTCATTATAGATAAAGGGAAAAGGCCGTTTTTTTAACATGATGATTTTGAAACATAAACTGTTTAAATATGGTAGAGGTTTGATGTTTATCATTTGGTTGAATCTCAGAGGGGAGACACTCTGAGGTGTCAACAGCAGGTAAGATATTTACTGTTTAAACCTCTTACCAGAACCCCATCTCTGTAAATGTGAATTGTCCTTATAAGGGCTTGCTTACCAGAAGGGAACATCATCGTATTCAGTTTTTACGAAGTCTCACAACAACAACCTCTGAGTATGGACTTCGAATAAAAATGTTAAAATGTATTTTGTTTTGGATATTTTATATGCAGTCATTTATCTGATCTGCTGGGAGCATTATTTTTTAAAAGTGTGCGAGAAGGTCCTTCAGTTGAGTATTATGTGCATTTTCTTTTGCATTTTATTATTCAAGAGACCTCACTGAAACCATCAGGGCAGGTCAAGGCGACCACAAATACTCCATGACCTCTGGGAGATGATGGTTGCAAAGAGTTTGGCAATCGTCAATCAAACCCTTCAGATTAGACCTGCATGACCGAGTAAAGGAAGGAAATGAAGTTGAAGCTCATGACTTGACCCCTGCATATGTGCCTAACTGTCCCCGTATAAAAGGAGGGGAAGGCAAATGGGTTTCCAACAGCTATCTGCAGTCTTGTTTGGGACAATGAGCAATCAGGAGTAAGTGTAGATATTTAGTGACACACTCGGAGCAAGCCTGACCTCCACTGACCCTGCTCAAGCTCCACAACAGCTTTCTTGTCCATACTGAGCTGAATTAATTTGACCGTACTATATCTTTCTCTTCAGTATCAAATCTGCAACACAAAATCTTTTGAACTTCTGATTCATAGAAAAAGGAGAGTCTTACGTTGTAACATGTAAGGTTGGACATTTAGGTATTTTAACAAACTTAGCCGCATTTTTCCCCACTTTGAACTAACTAAAGCTAGGATGGTCAGATGCAAAACAGTGATTTGATCTGTCCAACATTGAAAAAAAGTTTACTTTTCTCTTTCACTTTTTGCTTTAGTATAACCAAAAAGTGAAGATGGCTGACGACAAGCAACAACATGCATAAACAGCTGGAATGCAACAAAGTAACTGCAATGTTTGCTTGGCTTCAGTAATTGCTGATGTAAAAAGGAGAATCAAGAGATTCTGTATTTTATGTCTAGATTTAATAATTGTTCATATTCAACAGTTTTGCAGGTCATGACTCTAGTCAAGGCCTTTGGCAATTCAGAGGAAAAAGAAGCTTTTATCTGTAAATATAGAAAGGAGGATTGAAGGTTGGAGTAATAGTTGGGTGAATATACTTATAGGTGCATCTCAACTGATTACGATATCACTGAAAAGTTTATTTTACTTTAGTAATTCCATCCAATTAAAAGTTGCATTTTATACAGATTAATTACACACAGAATGATATGTTTCAAGCTCCATTCCTGTTAATTCTAATGATTTTGGCGCACAGATAATAAAGAACCAAAATTCATCCATCCACATATGGATAATTTTAAAGAGACCTAGTAACCTAACAGTAATGTTTTTGGACTTTGGGAGGAAGTTGGAGTATTCGGAGAGAACCAACACATGCACAGGGAGAACATACAAACTCCATTCAGAAAAACCCCAGGCTGGGACTCGAACCCAGGACATTCTTGCTGCAAGGCCGCAATGCAACCAACTGTGCCACCGTGGGTACCTGGTAGCTCAAAATCCAGTTTTTCAGAAAATGTAGATATTACATAAAACATTATGAGATATAGTGAGAGATAGTGAGAGATAGTGTCACATTATTGCCTTAAGTTATTGTGGCCAAAATATAGGCGACCTGAGCAGCAGTCATTGACACCCTCCACCAGAAGGAGAGTCATTAACATTAATAGAAATACACACTGTATACATTTCACTTCAATAATTAACTGTGTGTTTCATACATTTATTTTAATTTTACTGAAATATTGAATGGAATTACTGAACTAAATTTTCTTTTTGTTGATATTTTAATTTATTGGGATGCACCAATATCTGAAGTGTTCTGTAATTCTTTCAGGGTAAGAAAACTGTTAAAATGCACAACAAAACCTGCAATGAAGATGCAGCTTTGATTTCAAAAGTCTGTTTTATATTCATGGACACCTACTTTTTCAAACTGGATTTTTAATTTCTCTAGAAAATAACAGGCTATTAGCAAAATAAAGTTGCCTTTGGGGACATCCTATGATAAACCCACTGCTGATCAAATGTAAGTATGAACGACCCACTCCTCTCTGTCTGGATGATAATTAGGTCTTGTGTTAAAAATAAAATCTGAAAGCAACATTGTTGCAATTAAAACTGCTTTAGTGTTGAAAGAAAAAGTGGCGATTACCATATGGTGACAGCAGGATGCCCAAAGTCTTTCACAGGCTTTGATGGTGAAACAGAGGAAGCCATTGATGCTGCTATGAATGTGATGCACCCGTAATACGCTGCGTATGTTTCTCATCCCATTGAAACTCTGCAGGATTAAGCTTCTAAAGCTACACACATGTATATACACATGCAAAGTGCTCTGCCTTGCAATCCCAGGAACCCCCCTAATCATGTTATTTGCATGTGTCCCTCTCTCTTCATTAAAAAACAGACAAAAAAGAGGGTGCAGACAGGAGCAGGGAGGCAATGAAAGGCTGCTGAGACAGAGTCCTCCTGCCTGTCTGGACAGACGTGTGGGAGCGTGTGTGATGGTGTGTGTTTTTGCAGAGGAGGGGGTGTATGGGAATTGACTTTTGCATTAAACAACTTGATTGAGAGACTCCCACCCACTCTTGTGACGCAAAGGCAGGAGTGGCAGTCGAACTCTAAGGGACTCGCTCTTACCAATGCAGCAATTTGCTGTCTGGAAGGAACAAAGGGGAGGTCAGGGGTCAAATAAGTGCAGTTATATGGAGATTCGTTCTCATGGTAATGCCTTCCCAAATAACCCTGCATCATTCCAAGGCCGTTGGAGGAGAATGTAACTGAGCACGATGCTGGTTTAATGATAAATGACAGCTTTGAGGAATCCGAGAAGTTATACATCAACATAGACCAAAAGGCAACCAGTCTCAGCTTGGACTGGGTCATGCATCTACAGATGCTGAGGCAATTTCACAGCCTGACATGACATGGATGTCATCAGAAAACTTTTTAAAAATTGGAGAACCCCACTTGGCATGTGTGCAGCCACAGCAGCACATCATAGTCGCCGCTCTCAGCTGTGTTTGTCAGCACTGCTGCATTCCTTTCGTGAAGCTTCTTGTAATATTGCTTCAGCATCTGTAGATGCACGACCCAGTCCAGGCTGTTTGGTCTACTTTCAAAAGTGCAGTGTGAAAGTTATTCAAACCAAATGGAGGTGTGAACATTTTTATTCATTCAAGCCTTGACCCCCAGACTATACTGGTATGAAAGGATGTTTTATTGCATTTGGTATAAAAAGTGTGAAAGCTTACTTTTTTTTTGTTAGAGAAACTAAATAAACTAGTTTTGAAAGAAGAAGTCTACCAAAAACATATTTTACTGACAAACATTCTGGCATTGTTTATGTATGGACAAGGGAAAACTCTTAATCTTCTCTACCTTCTTTACCTCCTAGGGTCTGCCAGGAATGTCTTTGTGACCTTGCGGACTGTGAGCTCCAGCAGAGACAATAATACTCCCAGTCAAAGGGCGGCGCCAGAGACACAGCAGCTAAAGAAAACCACAAATCAGATCCTGAGCAGAAGAATAATTCATCTCTCAGGGACCACAAGGGCACAAAAACTGTGATTTCCAGGAGAGACATTGCTAAATGGTGTACATATTGAGGGGAATTTAATACTGTGGTTTAGGTGACCTAGAATACAGGCTTGGTATCGGTGGGGTCCAGGCCGATTAAATTCATAAACAGTGGGAAATATATGTTTGAAATATATGTTGAATATTTTAATCAAGTAAAAATAAAAAAACACATAAATATGAAACTCCTTTCACCCTTACACTCATGTTTGAAGCGAACAAAGTCTTATAAGGAAGATTAGCTGCCTTCAGGAGGAGATGGGGCACCAGGCATCCTCTCCTGAGGGGCCAGAGAGGCCCCCCAACACTGCAGACATGAAGCAATATGCTTGTTGTTCTGCTTGTCTTTCTGTCTGGAGGATGGCAGCTCTCCATTGAAGCTGCTTAAGTGCTTACAGGGACTATCGAATTATGTTCATCAAGCAGAAAACTCTGGAAGTGACATTCCTGGATATACATGTAAATTTACATCAAAATAAAAGGCATCTTGGACCCAGAATAAGGTTTATCTTATGTGGCTGAAAATCAAGGCAAAAGTCAGTCACATTTAAAGGCTACAGCCGGTGATCCAAGCCAGGAAGGTTTAAAGATTTGATGTATTTATTTGTTCACTTAAGCATTGCAAGAATGACTGTTAGCAGAGTTAAGGAAGGTTTGAGAACAAAGTTTCACCTTCAAAGCAGGTTCTGAAGACAGTATATATTTAGATAAGAAACATTGATAAAAAAAAAAGCCTGTTATGGCAGAAAAACCTTTGGATAAATTTATACACATACCTTGAGCAGCTGATTAAATATCAGTCACTATTTTACACTTTTCACATTCATTCTTCATCAACTTCTGAAAAAATATTAATTTACTTTTTCACAACTCCAACCACACAAACATGCGTGCTCAGGTCAAACATATATTTGAATATTTTTCACACCTAACATTTTGGATGATTGCTCCCTGCTTGGAGTGCAGAGGGGAAAAAATACCAAAAGGGCAGTTTTCATGACATTAAGAAAAAAGATAAGAAACGTGTTTATTAGACTCTTAAAACAAGCATCTGTTATGATATGTCTCCACTTTAGGTTAGATTTAGGTTATGAATGATAATTAATTATTGTGATAGTTCTTTTTATATGTTAAAATAAAAGATTAATAGCGGAACAATTGAGTGACTGAGGCACCACAGACAGTTTTTTTACACAAGCAGAAGAAGTCCAAAGCCCAAGCGCAAAGATTTTCCTTCTATTTTCACTCTGTTTCTATTTTAAGTAGCATAACTAATTTTATCAGGATTTAACCAAATATTTTACTGGCGGTTTTTCTTGTTGTTTGTCTCTCAGGATAACATTATTTTAGTGAGTTCATATTGAGGGTTTACCAAATAAACAACTTGAAAAATATTATTATTTTTATTATCATTAAGAACATTCATGTTTTCTTGCAATTCAGCACCAATATCTCCATTCTCACCAAAGATAAGTTAAAATTCATTTGATGTAGAAGTCATGTGTCATTGAGTGATTTGCCTAAAATAACACGTAAAACACGTAAAAAGTATTCCAATAACACGAAGAAACAGGGAGCCGTTCTGCTGCAGGACTCCTCCATACGGCTCGTTAAACGGGCAGCAAGCGCTCCGCCCTCCTCTCGGAACTCTGGCGGGTTTGGATGCGCTCAAAACAAAGGCACTCATCAACAAAATCAGTGACAGTTATTGTTTCTTTAGTTGCTCTCAGAGGAAATCTAAATAATGTCTCTACGCAGTTTGCAATGAACAAACTGCACATTATGAAGACTAATAATTCATACCTGTTGATTGCTCCTAACGTGAAGAAATTACGTAAAGATTTAAATTAGTTGCTATAGAAAGATCAGTAGATGAAAGATAAATCATTAAACTTCGATCAAATAATCAATAAAATACGTTTCTTTTTTATTTATATTGTAACTTTTTCCGTGACAGATAACTCGCTTTTTAACGATTCATGAAAAGTAATGAAACAGAAACTGTTTTATTTATTTTAGATTACAGTAATTAATTATTAACAAGTCTCAACAAATCAAAAAATTATGTACTCACTTTTCCTTGATATGTAGGCCTATAGTTTTGTTGTATTTTTACTGTGAAAATATGTCCTATTAGTACCTTGAATTGTGTTAATACTCGAGAAGTCTAAAACTTTAATTTCAAATGGCTTATTTATTATTTTGTATGTGCATTATGGCTTCCAATGGGAATTGATGATTTATATGGAGAAAAACATAGATTTAAAAGAGAAGTTCAAAGGATTAATATGTATAATTATGACTGGATCAGTTACACTGAGGGGCATCAAAGGCCGCCTACACACCAGAAACGACCTAAATCCCTTTCTATAGTGGCTCGGTTGCTCTGACCAGTCTTTGTATTCTGAGCTGCATGATGTAAGAGGTTGCAACGATCCAGGAGCTTTGCAATAAAATGATCGCATCCGAACCCAGAGATGCGGGCCTCATGTGTGGCAGTGCCCGCACAGGAGCGCTCCTTTAGTGGCCTTTCTTTCTCCTTGAAGGCCCCTCGGTCTCTGTGCGGCTCTGTGTGCCTGCCGCCTTGTCTGCTGAGGGGTGTCTAATCAGGGAAGACAAGCGGCTGGTGGAATGACGACGCTTAATTGGCATGCAGTCGTGGGAACGCGTAAACAAACAGCTGCCATTTTCATTGCGCTTGTTTCCCTCTCGTCCCTCTTCTCCATGAATAAAAGGCGCGTCGGAGAAGAAGTGGAACAGCAACCTGCAGCTGCAAGGTGGCTGAAGGAACGAAAGAAAGAGAACGAAGAAGAGGAGGAGGCCTGGATTGAAGATTAGGATTCCTTTAATCCGCCCTCCACCTCCTCCAGTGATGGGAGGAGAATCACTGCTAAAATATACCTTCAGAGCAACAGGAAAATTTCTTTTTAACATAAAGCCGAGAAAATTTTCAAAATAAACCCCGCAAGTGATCATCCTTCTCTTATACATGTATGGAAATGCCTTTACTGGGGAAAGCTCACCAATTATAGCTGGTTTTCTTTATTATCTATTATTTTGTACAGACTAATAATATGGCACGACATTCTAGTAATTTAAGGCTTTTTGTTCTTAAGAAAAAATATAACATCACAGTATAAACAATAATGGTTAAAAATGATATAAGTTAAAAGAATAAATTATTAGTTCATTCTTTAAAACCAAATATTAAAAATGCAGATGACTTTCTGCATATTATTAAGAAACAAAAAAAACTTTATATTGAAAAAGAGCAGAAAAGGACAAGATCAGCTAATCAAGCAGAAATTATTCAGGGCAGAGAAACATAATGAGTAAATAATAACCAGTTGATCTGTGTTGTTTTGGTTTTTATCAAGAAAATCAACAAACTATGAATTCATGAATTCATTTTAAACACAATCTACGCAGCACTTTTCCCCTCATCAGTCTTTAACCTCAGTATTTATCGGTTTTTCTCATGTTCTCTCTCACCAGCTGCAGATGAGTTACACAACACATTATTATGAATTTCAAAACGATAAATAATAAAAAAAAACTTTATGGACCGCAGCAGACTATAAACCAGGGTTAGAGACATGCAGCATGAACCACATAAAAGGATTAATTGCTGTCAGGACAAATGCTAATTCAGGGATGCCCCAGTTGCATATTGGAACATGTAAAAAATATTTAGAATCATATTGTAGTGTTGTTAAAATGTGTTTCTCCTGAAATTTGTGCTTAAAAAAGTGAACATCCCCTGATGAGTCAGAGACCAGCTCTTAAATCACAAACTTACAATCATGTCTGTCTTCCTTTAGTACAACATACGCCACAGTTACTGTCCCCCCTGGTAAAAATGATTAAAAAGCCTTAAATCAGAAAATTCCAGTTATTGTTTCATTTCAGTGATATAATTTATTGCTAAAATATGTAGAATTAAATCATCATTGTCATAATCATTGGTTCAATAGGGAGAAATGTCTTATGTTAAGAATTATTGTTTTAACAACATTTCCAATGCCAAACTCCTCGCAGCCCTAATGTTTGGGGTCAAACATGTTAATGAAGCATTTTTATATTTTGTGTATTAGATTTTAAGATGACCTGGGTATAAATAAATTTGTATTTGTCAGTCATTGAACTCACATTTCTCTGGGGTATACGATGGTGTCACACAGAGGCCTAGTTCTTTTAACCACTCTTCAAAGTGGGAAAAACAAGGAAACATACTGTTCAGGTAAGGCAGATGCATGGTAATCTTTACAAGACAGTAACTGATTACAAGAAAATAGGTACTAACCTAAGCTTGTCCATACTTATCATAGTCATTTCAATAAAAAGTTTAAATGAGGAGAAATGTTACAAACTACAAATGAGGAGAAATGTTAATATTGCCATAATAGTGAGGAAGGTAAACAGAATCCCTAAACTCACTGTTGGAGAACCACTGAGGCTTTTTACACTTTTTTTATCAAGAATACCAGTATTTTTGGAGGGTCACCCATTTTAAGCACATCAGAAAACAAATTGCAGTGTTTTAGATTTCTGTTGCTGTTAGCAGATCTAGTCAGTCATTTTCTATCCACTTCTTCCATAGTGGGTCGCGGGGGAGCTGGTGCCTATCTCCAGCAGTCTATGGGCGGGAGGTGGGGTACACCCTGGACAGGTCGCCATTAGCAGATCTAATTAGATCATATAAATCCACAGTGTTTTCGTCCATTTCTGAGTTAATTTGGATTCATTTTATTCATCTCTGTAACTCCAAGCTGTAAGTCTCTTCATCCAGTCTTTGAACCCCCAGTTGGTCATGGCAGATGGCCACTCACAAAAGAGAGTTTTTCTTCTCCACTGTCGCTACATGCATGCTCAGAATAAGGATTGCTGCAAAGTCAACACCAGTGACTGTCCACTGTCGCTACATGGTCATCCAGGAGGAGGGAATGCTGCAAGTCACTGACTGGATACAATCTGCTGGGTTTGCTTAGATAGAAAAACTTTTTAACCAATTTGAATAAATAACTGAATCTGACTGCACTGTTCGATAGTTAGGATTAATTGGAATATACAGTATGTACCTGACTTGAAATCTGTATGATTCGATTGAACTGACTTTGTGAAGTGCCTTGAAACGACATGTGTTGTGAAATGGCGCTATATAAATAAACTGAATTGAACTGAATTGAATTAAAGTAGGTCATAAAATACAGCACATGAAAAATAGCTTTTTTTTAGCACTAAGCTAATCTGCATTTCACATTGTGGTGAATTTAAAGATAAGGAGCAGTCTACGAGCATTAAGTGTTAAACTAAATAATCCTTGAACAGGAAAAAAACATATTAGAGCGTTGTTCTCATCATTTGAAAAGATCAGTTTTTGTTCAAATCGACCTTGATTTGTTGATTAAAAAAATAAAGAACATCACTCGATCCATTCTTCCAGTTGTTTGACTTTAAAAGTGAAAAGATGCAAAGATTCATTTACAAATTAATTGATGTCATGCGGCACTGGCCTTATAGGGACGGAGGTAAATGCAGAATGCCACTAAAGCGTTTTGACCTCCATAAAACACACTCCTGATGTTAAAGATTTAAATTACACTTCTTTGTCAAAGCATAAATGCACTTTATTCTGTGGCACACAGCAAAAAAAATCCTGCCTGCATAATCTAACATACAAGAGCAACTGAAGGTTAGTCTGTATCACTTTTGCAAGCCATTAATTTTCCATTAATTCAAGTGAAAGCTAAATTTTTTTCTGCAGTTTACATTCATTCATTCAAGGTAACTGGACTTTGACCAAACAGAATGTCTAGATTTTAGTTAAAATGACACATACAATGTTTTAAAGTCATTCTATGTCTACTTTTATATTGGCAACTGCACCATTTTGACACTAATTTAACATGGAAACAGTTTGAACATCTATATTAGCTTCTCTTCTTCTTGAGGAGACTCTTATTAACATTTCATTTTCAGCATTTTAATCCTTGCATATGTTCTATCAGAAGTCTATATAGTGCTGAGCAGACATTAAGATTAAGTCTTGATTAAAAATTAGAATTAATTAAGTCTTTTGAAGTCATTCGTCTCTTGATTGGCTCTTTCAGGGAAGTAAAATATAATCCTGAAAGCAGCAGATCATGTCTATCGTCTGAGATCTGCTCTGACAGCAACAGAATCAGAGCAGACATTAAAATAGGATCTGTGGACTGAATTTACAGAACAAAACATTGCTGGCCCATTATTAACACTTTTTGAGGTTAGAGAAAGCATGTGCATCTTGTGAATTAGTTTATTTGAATAAAAACCAAAACAAAATTTCGACAGGAATCTACTTAATTTTATTTTGACAGGATGGGGCTTTTATTTTGAAAGGCTTGCCTACTCTTCTTTGTAGCTAACATGATGGACTCTGACATGGCTCAGCCCTGCAAGTGATAAAGACCTTTAGACTTTCATTTTCTTTGCAGTATTCTCTACCTCAGTGAAATTCATACTGCAACATGTCACTGATGTGTTAACAGCACACACACTCTCCCAACACACCAACGTTTAAGTGGACTTCTGTGAAAACTTAGGATGAAAGGAAAAAATAAGCAAGTGCAAGGAAAGAAAAGCAGACATCAAGTGTTTCACACAAGAAAAACTTCATGTTTATGCCTTTAAACAGGGGCAGGGGGTTACGGTACGCTAACTGTGGGAGTAGAAACATAGCTTTGAAAGGAGACACAGTATTTAACACATCTACCAAGTACGTTGTTTTAAGGGTGAAGGCAGGGTTTAAAGGAAGTACAATAAAAACAAAGAATCCTACTCTTAAATCAAAAATGTGCACTCTTGATTTTTAAGAAATAACTGCATAGGCTACATTTTAAGTTAAAATCGTACAAGCAAAGGTATGGCTTCACCTCCTCTATTAAAAATACCCAAACAGTGGGATACAATCTGACCTGTTTTATTTCACGTAGAAAAGCTAATGAGCTGGTGGAAACAAAGGATGAATGTGTGTGTTTTGGTCTACATTGCTTGCCATACAGTACCATGTTGTTATGTTACAACATATATTTCACTGTATTTCATTGGGAATTTATGTGATCCGACAACACAAAGTAGTGCATAATTGGAAGGTGAAATGATACATGGTTTTTAAAGTAAAGTATTTTGCAGTATATAACAGGGTTTCTTTCAGTATTTAGCTCCATCCATCTTCCCATCCACTATGACCAGCTTCCCTCTCCATGCTAAAGAAAAGTGTCCCCATAGCATGAGCCTGCCACCACCATGTTTCACCGAGGCTATAGTGTGTTCAAGGCTTTGTAGTGTTAGTTTTGTGAAATAAGTTCAACAATGGTCTCTTCTAATCTGAGCACCTTTTATCCACATGTTTGCTGTGTCCACTAAATGGCATGAAGCAAACCACAAGGTTAGATTTATGGTGTTCCTGGCAGGTTTTCCACCTGAGCTGAAGAGCTGCGTAGCTCCTCTAAAGATACTATGGGCTGAATAATTCTCTTGCTAACCAGCCGGTACGCTGAGGTGGACGGCCATGTCTCGGTGGGTTTGTAGCTTTGCCATATTCTTGCACTTTCAGATGATAGATCGAGCTCTGTGAGATGTTTAAAGCTTTAGATATTGTTTTCATACCTAACACTGCTTTATTGTTCTCCAACACTTTTCCTGACCTGTCTGCTGTGTTCCTCACACTTTATGATGCTGTATGATAAGAAACAGCTATTCTTTCAACATTGCACTATCATGCTTACCTTATTTAACATATCTAATTTACAGTTTATTAGAATGAGATGTTTTTATGGAATTCTGATCGTAGTAAATAAACCTGAAACCTGAAAGAAATCTCTAATAAGAGGACTTCCCCCACTCCATGCTTTAAGACAATGAAACCACAGGGTGAACAGGGATGGGTGACCAGCAGCGCCCCTCTCAGCTGGAGGGATTCAATGGTTTGAGGTACCTTTGAGTTGTTTCTTTGAACTAAGGGTTGTATTTTTCCTTTTTTGTGGAGTGAGTGGTATAATTGAGTGTGTCAGCAGATTGGGGGAACCTCTGCAAAGCCACAATTTGCATCATTTTCAGAGTGCTGTATATTCTTCATATAAGTAGATGTTGGGAACGCAACAGGAGAAGAAAAGCTATGTCGCCACAATTGGACCAATGAAGCATATCACTCGCATTCACTTTGCATTTGTCACTTCCTTCAAGACTTTTCTTTCTTTGATTTCTTTTAGGCGCTGCGGCACTTCTCACATGCTAATAATAGACACGTCCATCAACTGTCTCCACCCCTGGAGTTAATTGGCACTGTGCAAAGGGGGCCAGTGTTGCTCTGAAGTCTGGCCATCATTAGATCAGTGAATGTTGACCGTGCCCAGCTCGCATGCATCCCTCTGATCTGCACACACTGCTCCTCACTTTTTCACTATCCCACCTGCTCTCACAGCACGTCCATACTCCTGCAGAGAAGGTCCTCCTTTTCGTTGTCCCACGGTGTCCTCTAAGAAGGTCTTAAAAAGGCTGACCAGCCTCTTTTCATATCTTCCTTGTAGACGCAGTTGGAATGTCGCTCAGATAAGATAGTTCTACTAAACACCCCCAAATGCCTCTAATATATAGACCTCTTGTTTTTATTTCCCAACGTTGTTTATCTGCTGTCACAATAGCTAGCATCATTAGAAATTAACTTGTCACTTGATCTGCTTGTTGACTCAAATTGAATGTTTTTCTTTATTCTGTATAATAAGCCTTATTTCTCAAAAACTTTGAGAACTTTGGGTGCTGAAATGATTGTAGGCCATGTGTGATTCACACCTGTGCATAGGGATCAATCTTGGACAGACCGGCGTTGATGAATGTTGTGGTAATAAACAATTTATTTTACATGCCAAAACTCTATTTATTATTAGTTTGTGTGACCTCGTCTTCAGAAATGATGACACAAATAAACAGAAGACTAAAAAAAGGCAAAAAAAAGTAACGGCATCACAACAGAGGATTTCTGACACATAAAAAATATACAAAACCTAAAATGTAGTTCCTTACCTTATAATATTTTTTTTTATAATATTTAGACTACAGCAGAAACACAACTTTGCATTGTCTGGGGAAATGCAATCAGCCTCTCTAATCTCTAATTTAATAAAACCCACAGTAAACTTGTCACCTGAAATGTTGCACAGCTTAATTTTCTCTGCTGCACCACAAGTTGAAACAGGCATACAAAAACAGACATGATCTTAAACTGCTTGGGGATTTAAAGACATCCTGCCTCATGTCCTTATTGATATATCTCAAAATCAGATGTGAAAATCACTATAAGCCAATTTTTTCATAATTTGCCTGTTTGATTGTTGTGCCTTTGTTAGCACCCTTAACAGACTGATGAACAACAACCCGGAAAATTATTGCTTGATTCAAGTTTTGTCCTCAATTTTTTGAGATGACTATGTTCCTAAAATGATTAACTTGAAAAAAATACAAACAAAACAGAAAATCCTAATTACGTATAAATGATATTTCCCCCAAAACAAAAAGAAGGCTTAAAGTCAATGTAGCAGGATAACATGGATATGTTTTTTTTAACTTATCATCGTCTAATGCTTATCTCAGAGAACACAGCAGCCAACAAAAATCCAACCTCAAAGAGGCGCAATTTATGAACAAACTCATCAAAAAGCTTGTGTGTGTGTGTGTGTGCGTGTGTGTGTGTGTGTGTGTGTGTGTGTGCGCGCGTGCGCACACTGAGTCAAAAGCAAATGGCTCCTCACTGGTCATATATGATGGACCGCAATGAGAGCCAAGCCCGGACACACTGCTGCCAAGCAGGTTAAGGCTGTAATGTTAACATAGGTTCATGCCAACCTTCGGTTTTGACAGGATTTTCATTGCACATGCATGCAAGTGCTTTGTTTGTTAGATTTTTTAGGAACTAATGAAGATAAATGAATAGTCAAAACTGTCCCCTTTATTTATATTAAGTATTCCAGGGTAATCTAAACAGCAACTATAAAACTAATAGGTATATATTATAAAAGCTCTTGTGAAACTAAGAACAGGTTTCTTTTTGTGTTAAAATACTGATTGACTTTTTCTATTGGAATAGACTTCTTTAGATATGATTAAAAATTTAAAATCGCAGGAAGCTGAAAGGAAATTTCCTATTGAAATAGTTCATGCATGCTTTGGAGGTTTCGCAGCACGCATATTTAGCTTGTTGCACAAACATAAAACATTTGTACAATATTAGTTTCATACCTGAAAAGTTTGCAGACACACACCCACATACTGTATGTTTCAGCCGGTACGAGAGAATACAGGTGTCCTCTTTGTGGGTTTGTGTCTGTATATACACAGCTCTGAGTTTAGAACACAAAACACCACCTCATGCCCTCTGTGCCCCTCCTCCTCTTCCCTGGCAGCTCTCACAAGATGCCCCTACCCCCGGCTTCCTGCCTCTAATGGCTGTCTCTGTGTGCCATCTCGGGAAGCTTGACATCCCCTTCAGAGGCAGAGGGCCCGGCGTTAATGGAAGCCATTGATGGGCGAAGAAAGCTTCCTTTGTGGCGGCAGGGGCAGGCGTGGGCACCCGTTTGCTCAAACACAGCTTCCCCTCTGCACACACTGGGTCGGGGGCTCAGAACTGAGTGCCAACAGCGGAGATGGAAAGACAGGAGCAGCAAAGTGCCCCCTTACTGGCGAAATGGCAAAGAGGGATGTGTAGAGCTGAAGGAGGGAGGAGGGGAGGACTTGTGAGAATGAGAAAGGGACGGTGACGAGTTGGCAAAGGAGCGGAAGGCATAAGAGAAGGGATAGGTGGGGATAGGCCCCACCAAAAACAAAGGCTGAGAAAGAGCATTAGAGATTAACAAAATAAGACAAATTCAATTGGAGCAGAGAAGAAATGAATTTAAAAAAAAGGGACGGGATGGAAATAGGGTACAAACTTTGCAACAGGACTCAAAAGGCCAGAGAAAGGAAACCTGGAGAAAAAGGAAATTGAGCGGCAAGAAACAAAGAACCGGAGGTTGGGTTTGGCCTCGTCAATGAAGCTGGGTGGCCAGGAGGGATAAAAAACGGTGTCATGGTCCTGAAGGTTCTTTTCTGGCACTGTACTGTCTGTCAGCCTCTCACTGGCTCGCACCCCTTTTGGTGATTTACACCACTTGAATTATTCTCCTCTAACAGAGTTGTGAACTGGAGAACAGGAGGGGCGCCGCCAGTGTGTCAAACCATGGTTATTGATAACCAAACAGATGTGCCCAGTTTCCAAATAACACCTTATGCAAAATCCGGGTTAACGGGGAAGATCAAGGGAAATGCTTTGAGTTGGGATCCAAAGGTATGTTTGGTTTTGTCATTCTCCATTTGTTATGTCATCCAAGAAAGGTTATTAAAGAAATCATACCCAACAAATCACAATAAAACCTTTATGATTACATCCTTTATGTAGTTTGCATTTATGTTTCATCCCTTTGAGAAAGAAAAGGTCCAAGCTCTAAGCTTGTTTGGCTTAAGATCGCCACCTAATGGTTTGGCATTCCCAGTGTGAACCTTCTCTTGTCTCCCTGCTGTGCAGCACACAGCCTCCTGCATTGTTCAGTCTCCTAATTCATCGCAATAGCTCCCGCTGCTAATTTCCATCCACTGGCAGCGTGCCATCACCGGAAGTGGTAGCAGGCACCGCCCGTATCCATGCGCCACCGTGGGAGAGCAGAGGGAAAATAGTGCCATATTTGTCCCAGTATGTCATCTGTTTAACACGCCTGAGTGGATTTCAAACCAAAACCTTCTAATTAATATGCAGAGGGCCCCTTGCCCCACCTCCTCCTGCCATACCTAAGACAAAAGTGCATTGTATGATCCGCTCCTGTTTTAATTACGCTCAAAAAGGAGCCATGTGAGGTGTGAGTGTGTGTGTTTATGCTCATTTTGTGGATTACATTCACGTTGCTTACATGTGTACATGAAAGCTCAAAAGACATATAGTATGTGCACCAAGGGAGTCATAAAACATGCATTTTCATCATCATGTCTTTCTGCACGTATGCACCTGTGTGTGTGTGTCCTGAATGAAGAAGGATTGTGATCCCAGGGGAGGAGCTGCTGCTGCCCTATCCCACAGGAGGTGGAAAAAAAGTTGTTGCTTTTATGCAAATTGGCATCCGATGAAGGTGGTTTTAGGGGCGCCACAAAGAGAGTTTGTGATCAGGGTGCTGAGGAGAATGGGAGAGGTTAGGAGGGGTTATGGGGAAAAGACAGGGACAAAATTCCCATCGCTACCCGGAACCATCATGTTGCATCCTTTCTCTGTTTGTTCCTTTTCCTCTCCCCTTTTTCGTCCTTCTCTTCCTTACATCCATGACCCGGTTATTAATGTGGTTGAGATTAGTGGCTCGTTAATTAACGCATGCCCCCCATCCTTTGTTCTTAAAGTCTTTTTCGCTTTTGATTGTATCAGATTCGGGGGTTTTCTCCCACTTCATCTTTTATCAGTAGCCTTCTTTTCTGTGATTTTTGCTGATGAGAATGAGGTAATTTGTCGCGCAAGGGGAGTGAAACAAGAAGAATCGGTGGGTTCCCCATTTACAGTGCGGTCTTATCTTTTCAATGTAATGGTCCTAACAGAATAAATTGTAATTTTATGCATTGTGCAAAGTCGAAATATGTATTTTGCATTTATGCAGCAAAACTATAGAAATGTTAAGGCAATTGGCATTCTGTTGTGAACTTTGAACAAGTCTGATTTGCCTTTAGAAGACAAGGTAGGAGTTTTATAACCAAACATATATGATGCAGACAGGATAAGTCACCAAAAATAATAAAAGTCACGGGGATAAGGTATGTTAAGTCTGCTTATTGAACATAAATGACCAAATTTACCAAAAATAAGAGAATAAGAATTGACTTGAATAATTTTGTTACAATAAAAGATTAATCTATTTCATTTGTAGCTCTGTATTGGTTAGTGTGGTTTCAGCAATAATCTCTGATGTCATCAGCTTGCTCATGAGCAAAGATGTCCCTTGTATTTCTATTAAGCTTATGCCCTAACCACACCCAAATTAAATGAGTTCAATTTCTAAAAATGTTTTACTATGAATATTTTTGATGCTTTATATTTTGCATTGCTGCGAAGGTTTCGAACTGATTCGAAATAGAGCACCCTCCATGAAATAAATATCCATAACAGTTCCCAAAAGGAAGTTTTCTAAAATTATCTACATCATTGTTGTATTCAAATCTTTCAGATTTTAATATCATACAATAGCCTGAGTAAATACAAAATGCAGTTTTCAAATAATCATTTTATTTATTAAAGCAAAAAGGCTATCCAGACCATTCTGGCTTTATGGGAAAAAATTATTCCTCAGGTGTCAGGTCTGTAGAATCGTGAAATC
Organism: Crenichthys baileyi; assembly: GCA_036173005.1. Taxonomy (NCBI): domain Eukaryota; kingdom Metazoa; phylum Chordata; class Actinopteri; order Cyprinodontiformes; family Goodeidae; genus Crenichthys; species Crenichthys baileyi. The sequence goes on from JAHHUM010000874.1 coordinate 348,589, forward strand.
ACCTAAATAGAACCTGTCTGACAACATGAAGAAGGCTAATAGGTCTCATATCCCAGTCAATAGAAATTTAGGGAATAGATGAGAGACCAAGTCACTGACATAAATCAGTCTGAAAAGGCTATGTTAGTAACATGTGAGGCTTTGGGACTCCAGTGAACCACAGTGAGAGCCGTTATCCACACATGGAAAAAACAGTGAGCAGTGGTGAACCTTCCTGCTAAAAGTAAAGAATGACATCACATTTCAAATTTACAGAAAAAGCAGAACAACATCTAAAACATGCCTCAGGTCATTGTTCATAAATTAACATATGAATAATAAAGTGTATCCAGAGGAGAGTTGTAAGGTATAAAACCATTGCAGTCCAAAAGGAACACGAAGGCTTGTCTCACATAAGCATTCTGTGGACTGATGAGACAAAAGTGAATCTGTGAATCTGTATCCTTTAATATCTGACTCTAAACTGTGCGGCAGGAAAATTATCTAAAGCACATCAGCAAGTCTACCTCTGAATAGCTGAATGTTTTGGAGTGGAGTAGTCAATGTTTGGACTGAAATCTGACTGAGATGCTGTGGTCTCTGTCATACAAAATATGAAATGGTCAAATTAAATCAATTTTGCCAAGAAGAGTGAGCCAGATTTCCTCCACAGTGATGTAAAAGACTCATTCTCTGTCATCGCAAACAATGACAGTTTTTGCTGCTAATGAAGGCACGAGTTGTCAGCTTTAGGAAGCAATTAGTTTTCACATAGGGCCTGATTGGTTTAGAAATTTGTTCCCATGATAAGTGAAACAAAAATTTGTGACCTAAATTTTGTATTTAGTCGAGTTATTTTTGTCTGAATGTGCTGACCCAAAACAGGTAAGTTTAAAAAACAGCAAAAACATAAATCTACAGAGAGAGGTATGTTTCAAAATTACTCTCCAGATCATTCACAGTCCTGGGTCTTCTCTAACTTCCTGTTCTCCTTGTTTTATGTTTTATGTTTTATTTTTTATACATATAGGGCATTATATAAGCTGTAATGTATGTTTTTTTAGATGATCATGCCCTCACACTATTTTATTGTGATGAATGTATGCAGTTGGAACATGCGTACGGTTTGTTTTGCTGAGCTTGTCTTGTTCTGATGATCATAGTGTGACTTCATGGCTGCTCCCCTTCGTTCACAGCATTGACTTGCCCCCCAGTAAGGGCCCCCTCCTAGACCCCCTGGAGAGGCACCATGCTTCCTCAATCGGGTGCCTCAATTAAAAGCGCACCAAGCCTCAGACCTCTTCCAACCTCTGCAGTCCTCTCTGGAAGGCCTGCAGCTCAGAAGCATGTGTGTGTTAGAAGCAGGGGCAGTTGGGATGATGGGGGACGTGTGAATGTAGTGGTAGTAGGGTCGTCAGCGCTCTTTGTTCCCTCAGTGTCCAGCTTGGCCCCCTTACCCCTGGAGTCTTTCATAAGGAGTGTGTAATAACTGCCTTTGTGGGTTTTTCCTCTTGTAATGGGTCCAGTGGGAGGCCTTGTTAGTGTGCGGGGTGCTCCGCCAGGGGACCTCGCAGGAACTCTGGGATTAGAGGCTGCCCTATTCTGCCCTAAATGTGATCCGTCCACGTCACAATGGTCCTTCAACCAGTGGATAAATTTGATTCTTTTGATCTTCCAAATTTTGAAAGATCAATTGTTTTATCTGAGGGCTTTACATTTGGCTGTGCTTAGTGACCAAAAGTCAAATTAAATCCCTGATGTTTCTGTTGTTCTAGAAAGAATTAAGGAAAATGTCTTATACAGCAATGATAAATTAATCTCAATGCTCTGAAATAATAGAGGATAAAACAAAGCTGATTACTGAAGTAGAAAGTATTAAAAACAAATCTTAATTTGACTGCAGGTTGTGATAAAGCTTAAATTTAACTTATATCTACATTCACTTATATCTTGCTTGGAGACTTAAATAAAATCTTTTTGTGTCTGATTTTATTTAATTTTATTCTATGCATAATGCTTCATAAGTGGGATGCTAAAGCTCTCCGACTTTTGCAAAAACTGAAACACCATAACTTGCAAAAATGCACAGCATGACTTTGGCAATTATCTGTCTGAGAATAAAAAATGTTGGCATGTCTGAAACAATATTTTCTAACTCAAGCCTGCGTTGACCTCTGGGCAAATTGTGATTCATAGGAGATTTTCAGTTCAAGGAAACTCCACATTAGTGATCACCTCTGTTCATGAAGAATACAATGGTATGGCTGTATTCCAGTCATGGTGAGCTCCACTTTCACACGCAGGATTTGTTGACCACAGGTGAGCTATAAAAGAATTGAAGAGTTTTTGGACCTGAAATGCACTAAACTTCCACTTTTGTTGATTTGGCATTCACAGGGCTAGGCATTTTACAGGGGAGGAAATTCAAGTGAAGCACTCCCATGTACTCCTGGAGCACTAAAGGCAATTTCCCCTCAGTCAAGTGGCAGAAATCCTCTTCAGCTGAACAACTTCCTGCATTTAGTGAGCACTCCCACTGACACCCCTGCTCCATCATCCCCCCTTCTTAGCTGGCATCAGTCACAACCTCTCAGCATGTCTTGCTCCCTTCAGAAATGTGACAATAACAGCTGAGTATAGGGATATAATCTAGAACTAAATGAAAAACTAAAATATACTTTTGTTTTATTTTATTTTTTGCAGGCAGTAATAACTCATGATGTCTGTGTCGATGTGTAGCTGCTCCTGCAATTTTTCCAGAGATGAATATTTAGAGCTCGCAAGAGTTGATTGGAGAGTTGATGGGGCTGCTCAAAATAATAACAAGTGTTAAATTAACTCTGAGTGTGAATTCCCAGATGCTCACACAAAATGCTGATGTTTCTACTTTCAGTGTAATTAATGGAGGGAATCTTGCTGTAAAGCAGCAATTATGCAATCACATAATAACTGATGGATTTACACGTACTTTCATAAAGCTTTACTATGAGGTCTGAATGTAAAGACATGACACCGGACCACATCTATCAACAGTTTCTCATGTGGGTCTGATGTTCAGCAAGCACTTTAGATTGACATCAGTGATTTCAGTGTTTTGGTGTTGGCCTATTATGGATTCTGCAGGGTTGTAAGCGGACAGAGGGGTTCCCACAGGAGATCAGCTCTTCCTGAGGGAGCCTATTAATCTATTATGTTCACCTTCAGAACAGCGTTAAGAACAACAATCGCACACAAGCCGGAGGCTGAGCCACAGGAGGCTCCAGCTGCTTAGGATGGACCCTGTGTAGCTGGGGGGCAGATCAGCACCGTTCCCACGTGCCTTGCTCACAGCTCACAGCTTACGGCCCACAGCTCACTTACAGAGAAATACAGTGACGGGGTCAAGGGTAACACTGTCTTATTTAAATGAAACAGGGTGTTTAAGAAAACTGAAAAGTGATCATATGACAGCTTGGTAGGTTAGGTTGGAGGCATATTATGAAAAAATTATTTACTTTCCTGAGTCTACTTCAATGTGAGGTTTTTTGTTTTGCATAAAACTCTGCTCAACATATGTAAGTGTATGGGCCATAGTATATCTTAAGGCACATATTTTAAGCTTTGTTTTAGAATAATATAAAATACAATTGGGGTATTTTTTTATATTTTACCTAAAGAGGACCTTTATTTTATTATGTGGCATAATGTCAAATCAGCCTTCAGAATGATCTATATCAAGCTACAGAAACCTAACAAAAACAAATGTTTTCACAGCAGGTATAATGCCAAGCAAGCCCATCTCTTGAAGACATGTTGGACACTAGAAATAATTACCATAATCATGATTATTTTTCTTTGCATTTTAATTAGCCCTATGAAGCTCAATTAAGCTCTTCAGTATGAGCGCCTATTCAGTAAACAGCTGTCCACCTGTCTTTTGGTTCCTGGGAAAAGGCTGCAGTGCCTGTTCACGCCATGGCACCATAACCACGCTGGGTGGGGGGTCAGACGAGGCTCCTGCAGCCTACAAGGGGCCCTCTATTAAAAGAAAGGGAGGAATAACTCTGCATGGCGGCAAGCAGCTCATCAGGATATGCAAATGTTATGATTACCAGGACTAAAACTACAATGAGATAAATCCCTAATGACAAGAGCAAATCTATCCAAATCACCAGAAAGTAACATTTTATTATGTAAACAGACTTATTGTTCTTTGGAAAAATATTCATACTAGCAACTCAACCTGTAGTTTGCTGTAATTGTTGTCGCACTGTAACCTAGACATCAAATGTTCATGTAAGCTGTTTCTTAACAAGCTTCATGATGGGGCAGTCTTTGTTTTTGTACCAGCACCACCTAGTGGTCTCTGTACGTCATTAACGACAGCAGCCAAACAGAAGGTGAGCTGTCTGTTTTGCAGGGAAATACTGTATGTCAGGATCGATGGATATGGTTAACAAAGCATTGTGCTTCACCATTCACGTCATGGCTTGTCCCCTAAGATTTAGTGAAGATTCCATCTGCTTGCTTCCTTTTTGTGTTGTGGTACAGGAGGTCTGGTCGAGAACTCTGAGGAATTTGCAATCTGTTTGCAGTTTGACTTTTTATAAAAGCTGATATTTATAATAAATCCTTTAAAGGTGAATATTCTTCTGAAAACAAATAAGACAGGACATGATAAATAAAATAAAAACTATAACTCCCTGGCAATGTAAAACGATGCTCTCCACTTATTGTCCATAACTGTACTTGTGTAGATTTAATCTAGTCATTTTAAATAATCCAGAAGAATTATTTTTGATTTCTCTCAGTCTGTTTAAGTGTAGTGAAAATGTGTTGGTCCTCTTCCTTTTGTCACCGTGTAATGATGGTTTCATTAATTAAGGGTAAAAAGCTTTCCAAACCAACTTAATCTAACGACTGGTTGTGTCACACTGGGTGGCAACATTTCCCTTCACCTGTTTGTAATAACTGACCATGAGCCTTTTGCATCGCTGAAAAGGAATTATGACTCTCCATAACATAATTGCTTTCATTCAGCTACTCTGGAGGGCTTTTGAGCCTTCTAGAGAAATCCAGAAAAAAAGGAAGTAGCAGGTGAATTCAGCCATACTGCTTCACTGAAAAAAAGGGTTTCCTGGAAGCGGATGTTTGTTTTTTTAAATCCCCCTACTGGTGGAGGTCTGGGTTTACAGAATTTAATTTGACCTGATCTATGAACCTTTCCATCATCAGTTCGATTATACTGACTTTTTAATTATTTAAAGTGATTTAATGTCTGCCTTTTACATTATTTTATTTTTTGCTCTTTGCACACATTTAATGCACTGTCTTCTTCTACTGTGATTATTCTATTTTTTTATGAGATTAATGAAGTACAATTAATCCCTTAATTAAACATCTGTTTAAAGTCAGGCCACATCGTTTCAATCAGATTTAATTCCAGACTTTGACTAGGCCGCTCCAAAAACGTCATAATTCTTTGAGTCAGTCAGAGGTGGACATGCTGATGTGCTGTGGATTATTGTTCTGTTTCATAACCCTGGAGAGCTTTACCCAAAGGCCCCAAATGTATGCCTGGACATTCTCCGTCAGGATTTTATGCCAGAAAGCCCCAGATCATCACACTACCACCACCATGTTTGACTCTCAGCATGATGTTCTTTTTTTTTTAAATGCTGTAAGCTTTATGCCAGATGTAACAGGATGCAGACCTCGTTTTCTCTGCATTTCAAAGAATATTTTACTACAAGGTTCGGAATCATAAAAATGTTTTTGGAAATGTGAGCTATGCCTTTAAGTTTCTTATGTTCAGTAGTGTTCTTTTCCTTGGAGCTATTCTATAGATGTCAATTATCCCAGTCTCTTTTCTGTTATGGGCTCAAGAACACGAACCTTTACTGTGGGAAGTTAGGGCTGCAGTGTTGTTCTTCTAGATGACAGCCGATGCACTCTTGGAGTAATTTTGGTATGGGGGCCACTCCTCAGAAGGGTTAGAAGTGTTCCATGTTTTTCCATTTGTGGATAATAGCTCTCACTGTGGTTCACTGGAGTTCAAAAGCCTAAGAAATAACTATGTAACCCTTTTTAGGCTGATACATGTCAAGGACTGTTATTTATTTATTGTTGAATTTCTTTAAATGGGTTATGATGTTGCTTTTTCCGGGTTTCTAAGCCAGCTTCGGGTTGTCAGGCAGACAAGCCATGTTGTAGGCCTCTGCTTTCGCATAAAGCACCAGCAGAGAAATCTAAAACTTTGCAGGATGCAGTGCACATGAAAATGCATCTTCCGCCTCTTAAAGGTTCTGTCAGTAATCTGCACAGAGATAGAACAGGTAAAATACCTGGATCAGATAGTTTCACAGGAGTAAAAATGTCTCAACCATCATGCTGGACGTGCTGCTGGGCCAGAATTGATTAGAGAAAGTGTGTGTGATATATGTGACAACACATTTCCTCCATGCTATCATTCCTATCTAAATCTGGACCATAGAGTTAAATTGGCAGCTGGGATCTACTAGTCTTCAGGAGGTATTTTTGCAGCCCAAACCACAACCTTTCCACAAACAGTGCCTTGCTGGGGTGTTGCAACTAAGTTCATCTTAACAAAAAAATCTTCCTTTTAAATTAACTGAAGCTTAAGAGAAGTTTACATTTCTAAAATGCATTACAGTGTAGCAGTCCCTGGATGGACTGACAACCTTAGGGTGGAACCTGCCTCTGGTCTATTGAGCGTTGGAGGTAAACTCCAACCCCCCACGACTCTCCAAACAGACCCAAAGTATACAATATACCATAAATTGATGTTAAATAACAGTCCAGAAAATGTGGTTTATATTTGTCTGACTGGTACATAAAAGTAATAATACCACAGCTTGCTTTTATAAAAACAAAGATGGGGGAAAATGTCAAGATTATCAGTTTTATGCCTAGGATGATTGCACATATAGAGAGGGAAAGCTCCATCTGAGCATTTGGTCAGTACAAACTCTTTAGAGAAAAGCACAGTATTCACAAGGAGAGCTCCTGCAGACATGGGGAAACATCTGAAATAAACACAGAGATGCATGCCTGTCATAGCATAAAAGGAATAAGTCAAATTTCAGAAGAAAAATCTTTGAGGTTTGCCAATAAGATGTTAACCTCTTAAAAAACTGATCGAATGTGTATAAATAAATTATTTTCTTCATTTGGAATATTTTTATTACAACTTTCTCTTTGCTTAATTCCAATTGTTCTTATATTATCTATAATGCATACACTTGTTGATGCAGATGTTATGGAAATATTTTTGTTATAACTGCATTAAAAGATATGCCTTGTAACTATAGCAACTGCAATGTGGACTTTTATTTTACTTGCAACAGTAAACCACCTCTAGTGGCTTTCTCTCCATGAGCTTCATAAGGTGGTCAACTGAAATAGTTTTCCAAAGAGTCTTGAAAGAACTTGCCAAACATTCATTGAGAGACGGCCAAAGGTTAATATTTCAGTCATTACAGCAAAGGGTGGCTACTTTAAGGATTCTAAAATATAACATATTTAAAGTTATTTTATAATTTTTGGTTTGCTACATAATTGCATATGTGTTCATTCCCTGTTTTGATGCCTTCATTGAGAATCTACATACAATGTAAATAGCCATAAACATAAAGGAAACCATTAAATGAGAAAGGCGTTCTAAAACTTTTGACCGGTGGTGTATATATTGTTTCAGCTGTATAAACAGTTTGGCAGCTGGCATGAGTATAATGAGTATTTTTGAGCCTGTAGACTTTCAAGTGCTGTTAAAACGTTAGGTTGCGTCTGTGTGTCTTAGTTTCATTGTTGCTTCTTCAAGGCTTGGTTTGACATGTTTCTATGTTTAACCTTATTGTCATTGCTCTCAGTAGAGAAAAGTATAACCAGTTGAGTCCAGTGTTGATTGAATCAGACAGAAATGTTCATTTCAAAAAGAGGACCTAATGCAAGCTCCTTCTGTGAGTTTAATAGTCGATGACATTATCAGTTGTTCAGTCCCAAAAGTCTCCCTGCAGTATTCCGGATAACATTCCTGAACTTCCAATGTGTCCTGTTATAGGCTTGCTGTATTGCTTGATTGTAAATACTACATGACACAAAACCCTTTGAAAACCTTATTTTTAGCCGAAAACAATTCAGAACTGTATTTTAAAAAGTCTGTCTGCTCCTATAAGTGTAGCTAACATCTTCCATTATCCTTCTGGTTCAGGTCAATTTGGAAAAAAAGTTAGAAGGTCACCATACAAATAAAGTGTAAATAAGTAACGATAAGACTTGCATTTCTGTTCTAACTACACATAGTTTAATATGAGGTAAAATTGTATAAAATCCTAAACGTAATGTAATCAAATGTAATATACAGTAAAACATCAATACCTCACAGCATGAAATCATTTGTTTGATTAAAAGAACATGATGGGTTACTCAACAATTTATCCTTTCATAATTCTCTGAGCCTGACTTGAGGAATTTAGCAAAATGAATTCATCTGGTTTTAAACATCTGTCTTTGGTTTGAAGTGGCTGTAAAAATGGAATTATGTCATATATCTGTTAGTTGGACAACAATAAAGCAGTTCTTAATAAATGGAAGCATCCTTTATCAGTGCAGCACATTCACAGATAAAGCTCCAGACTGACCTCTAGTGGTTTTCTCCATTCCCAACAACCTAAATTTCTTTCCTCGTTTTCTTCTGCTCTCTTTTAGTCTGGATTAAAAAAATATACACTACACTAAGTTTTAGAAAGCCTTTCTCACTTAATGGGTCTCTTTATTTTCATGACTATTTAAACTGTAAATTCTCACCAGAGACCACACACCTGTAAATGAACAGATATGGAATTATGTAGTAAACAAAAAGAATGAAATAACTCTAAACATTTTTATATTTTAGATTATTACAAAATAGCAACCCTTTGCTTTGATGACTGCTTTGCTCTCTTGGCGTTCTCTCAATGAGCTTCATAAGGTGGTCAACTGAAATGGTTTTCCAAAGAGTCTTGAGAGAGCTTGCCAAACGTTCATTGAGAGACGGCCAAAGGTTAATATTTCAGTCATTACAGCAAAGGGTGGCTACTTTAAGGATTCTAAAATATAACACATTTAAAGTTATTTTATAATTTTTGGTTTGCTAAATAATTGCATATGTGTTTATTCCCTGTTTTGATGCCTTCATTGAGAATCTACATACAATGTAAATAGCTATAAACATAAAGGAAACCATTAAATGAGAAAGGCGTTCTAAAACTTTTGACCGGTGGTGTATATATTGTTTCAACTGTGTAAACAGTTTGGCAGCTGGCATGAGTATAATGAGTATTTTTGAGCCTGTAGACTTTCAAATGCTGTTAAAACGTTAGGTTGCGTCTGTGTGTCTTAGTTTCATTGTATCTGCTCTTCTAACTGTTGAGCTTCTCATCTTCTTCTGTCCTCACAGCAGTTAGCTCCTCCATATGATGTTCTTCACCAGGCACCTGAGATTAAAAAAAATTGAGAAATTAAAAATGACTAACTGAACATTAGTTGCTTACTCACTGTTTTGTCATCATTTGCCTTCTGTTGTAGGTGTCTTTGCAATTATTCTGAATTTAAGCAAAACAAATAAGTCTTTAAAGGTTTTATATCTTCTTGTTTCACTTTCACACTCTGAGTGGGAATGTTTTATTATGCAATGTCAGAAATGCTCATATTAAACTAAATCCTAGAACAAAACAATTAAATGTTAAATAACAGTTTTGTAAAGCATCATGTTTTGGTAATTATTTTTTCCAGAAATTCCTATTTGCAGCAACTGCACCCAGAAAATCAAAGACATAAATTCATAATCAAACAAACATGTTGCACAATCTAATTGTATCGTGGTGAATTTGCTCCCCCTGGTGGCCAGATGTCATCTCATCTGATCCAGGAATTTCAGTGCAACAGAAGCGTAATGGTGGTTATAAATTAGAGCCTCACTCTAGTAAAACAATATCAGACCCAAAAGATCTAGAAGCTCTTCCTCATAGAACACTAAAAAACACTAAAAAACTAGCAAAAACAACTGAAAATGGGCCTTTTTTCAACCTTGAACATCTTCATCTATTGAATGCCTTTTTGTGATGCAGGCAAAAACCCAAAACTGACGGTATGGCTGGGATTCTTTCTTTTGTTGTTAGAAATATCTTTTTTTTTCCTTTGCTTATTTCATAAGAGAATCGATTAAATCAATATATTAAAAAATATGACTTAATGAAATTACACCACTATATGCAGCCTAATCAATAGGTTTTTTTTTCTAAAGCAGTATTTATGTTTGTTAAGGCTCTGACCATATGCAGTGACAGATGCATGTGTTGGCAATAGATGGTACAGATGCCAATTCATTTTAAAAGCCTTTTATCACTTTTACCGCTATTACAATAAATTACAAATTATTGTTATAAATCTTTAAGTCCATATTATCAATCCCTACCGCCTACCATCATGATTTTAAAGAATTCTTAAACGCCCTTAGAATAAACATGCCATGCAATAAAATTCATAGGAAGAGTGTCTCTATCTAAATATTGAAACCCAAGTAAATATCTCATTCCAGTTCACTTCCAGTTTTCTGTATCTGTCTTGTGTCGTCCAACTCACCTCCCAGTAGATGCTGTCCTCAAAGCAGGCATTATCATGCGGAGCACCAAGCATGGGCAGTTTCAAAATGAAACCTGAACACAAGGAAAGGATACAGTTGATATTTCAGTTCTGGGCAGGTGGTAATAGTCCTCAGAAGAATGAATTGACAGTAATATTTAAATTATGTCATTATGAAAGAAAGTACATTTTGCAAGTGAAGAAATTCGTACAATTTCGAGATTTCTTTTTCAAAAATCCATCACACATTGCTCTGTAGACCTGGTCACTCATTTATTGGCCATAAAGTATATATATTACTGTAGTTTTGAGGACAATGAATTTCTGTTTGCACATTCATTTCACCAGACATTTGTCATATTTATCAGAGTTTGAAAGTAAAAGCAACATCAGATTCACAATTAAATAGTTTTTTCACTGTCTTATTGAGCACTTATTAAAAATCTCTAAAAGGCATTTGAACTAAGCAACTGGGTACATCGATTTTACTGAAGATGGTACTTGTTAAAATAATAAAATAATTTGGGTTCTTTTAACGTTTTTTCCATTTGATATCCTTGAATCGCTTTAATAATCATTAGTTATGCATCTACTTACCAACAACAAGTCCTCCAAAAAGCGCAATGCCTAGGGTGACTGCAATGGAAGCTGCTTGCATGGCGCCCTGATAAGACGTGTCTCTTACTCCATTCGCCACATCAGGGAAAACCTTTTTCAAACTTACAGGTAAACAAAAACGAAAATATTGTTAGCTGACTGTTAAATAATCTCTATATGTAAAAATGTTGGATTTAATGTTGCACCAAAGAAAGTATTTACCCGTTTCCATATACTTCCTTAGGGACGACGGAAGAGGTGATAGCCCCAACAACAGCCCCCAGGATGCCAGGCATGCCGTGCAGATTGTGAACACCACATGTATCTTGGATCTTCAGCTTAGCCTCTAGGATGGGCTGATGGGAAGAAAACAGATTATAAGATGCTGCTAATAATACTGTAAACAACATGAAAATAGTTACAGCTCAAAATTTAAAATCAGTTCATTTAAAACTTTTACAGAAGGCCTTTCTCTTGTGTCTTGAAAATGTGTACAGATTTGTAAACATTATATACTGATTTATTCTTACCGAGAGGTACTTAAAGCCAAGGACAGAAATGATTCCTGCCAAGAAACCAACAATCATGGAGCCGAATGGTGTGAGCATCATTTCACCTGCTGTTCCTGCTGCGACTCCTCCAGCCAGGGCTGCATTTTGAATGTGCACCTTAGAAACGGAGACAGAAGACGGGGTGAGGTAAAATAATAAATGGTCTCAATTTATGTAGCGCTTTTCTTTTCATACTGTCCACTTAAACTGATCTATTCCAGAGCAATTTTCACCCAATCACAGTTATACAAATATTAATGGACACACAAAGATGTAGATTGGTAGGAAACCTGGGGATAAATAAAAATATGCATTTGTCCTTTATGTATGAGTGCCAGATCTGTGCTGCTGGATTTTTTCTTTTGACATTCTCTGAGCCAACCTGAAATTCTTTTTTTGTTGTTGTTTTTTTTTTTGGTTGATTAGTTTTGTGTTCATTCAGATTTTTTTAAAATAAATGTATATTTCCCTCTTGCTTGTACCACTTCAAAACGCACACCTCAATTAAACAATAAATTGAAACAAATATTATACAGGTGGCAGCGGCAAAGATGAATGAAATTATTTTAAAGGCTCCAGTCATTTGAGCCTAAAAACGGCTAAAAATATTGAAACACTAGATTGTTACTGGGCTTTCTATTATTTTTCAAAGTAGATATGTCATTTAAATACACTTTTCTGACACAAAATGAGCCTCTCTGAAACAGAAAATGGACTAATAGACATGGATGAGGATGTGTTGTCTAAAACTATAGTACCCGCTGCCATAAGTCAAATTTCATGTGTGGCTGCTTTTTGGCAACACAGGAAAGAACTTGAATCAGCACATTCAACAAAAGATCTTACTGTGCAGAAAAAGTGGGAGACATTCATAAACATAAAAAGGTAAAAAGGGCAGATTTTCCCGTAGTCCCTAATCTCTCTTTTTAAAATCTTTAACCAAGGAATATGTAACCAATGAAATTGTGGCATCAAGGGAAGCAACAACCCAAGAACATGAATAAGACACAATGAGAGACAGGTTTGATGGAGTCAGCAGTAGGTAGCCTAAGGTACTATTTGCAAGAATAACTTTTCTCAGGAAAATGAGGTTTATGTGTTCTGACTGTAGAGAACTTTACCTGATGTTTGTGGATCATCTGGTTAAAATAATCAATAACTATTGAACAAATATCAGAAAATTTTTCTCCAGCATTTTAATTCACGCAAAATAGCTGCAGCAGTGACTATTTTTTCCCTGTGTCTGAGCTAAATGAAGGAGAGAATGAACTGCAACTACTTTCTCACTAAAAATCTGTAATCTTGGACCTCCCTTCCAAGTATTAGCTTGAAGTGACTATTAGAGCAAAGCAAACTGTGTGAAAACTAAGGATGGATAGACAAGTATAATGCTGATAAAAATGCTATTTTGATATGTAGAACCAGGCAGGATAAATGGCTAAATTGTTCTGTGTTAAAACAGCTAATAATGTTCTTGTGGCTTACATAAATACCTTGGTCATTTTATTACCGATCCAATGAATCATAATGATATATATTTAAACAATAGTTTGTTTTAAAGCATATTGCACACCACCTTACACCGCCTTAATGTGGTCATCTTAAAAATAATGTAGCATGCTCAAGTTGGATATTGAATACAATGATACAGTGATCATCCTTAAAAACACCTAAACTGGGTAGTGTCAGCCAGATTTTGTAACTACAGGTGTTGTTCCCCCTCCTCATCTAGTCTAAGTAAGCACTGGTTGAAGTGTTTGTATGTAAATTGATCATTTTTTAATAATTATATTCTATTTATACTATGCTATTTATACTTTGAATTATATTCTTATGTTTTTGTTTTTCTTATTTTAACTATGGACCCAAGTTTATTAATAGATTGAATATAGATTTTGAATGGTGTAACACATAGTGGGCTCTGAATAACAGTTTGACCTTTTATAGTGTAGTTTAACTACACTAAGTTTGTTAGTGTAGTTAAAACCTCAGTTAAAACACAGACTGATTTTAAGAAGAAACATGAGACTTTTAGCTGCTTCCATTCCCTGGCACTATATTTTATGTAATCACTGTGTGGCTGGCTAATACTAAATGTTTTTGGGAGAGTTGTTGAAAGAAACAGGAGCACTCATGCCAGCACACAATAGAGTAATAATGCTGGTCAGAACTGGAGCTGACATTAGAACCTCTATTTAATTCACTGATGTGAATTACAGGTAGACCAGCCTCACTTTTAAAGCTAGGGTGTTCATTTGTTAGGTCTCCAAACTACTGTAACATTTCTTCTAAACTCCATGTCACTAAACAAATCACAAGCAACATCCTTACCAAGGAATAGACTTCTGAAACATGAAATGTGTAACAACCTCCTTTGTCTTGGTTGTCAATTAGGTTATGAAGTGTGCTCAGGGCGTGTGTCATGAGCTATAAGCCCTGAACACAACTGAATAGTTTTAGGTGTAAACATGCTGATACATGCCTTTGTAACATCAACCTAAACTGAATGGCAGTCTATACAGAGTAAAAAAAATGTCAGATTTGCTCTCAATTTGGAGACAAAGAGGAAAAAACTTTGAATCAAAGTCTCCAAAAACTAATAATATAAACACTTCAAGCTGAAAATTGCTGTAATCTGCAATAACTTTCAAACAATGTTGTTACTGCTGATTTCAAACTGTGGGGCGACTAGCAAGTGGGACACATTAGAAACAAGCTGCCTATTTAAAGGGATTAGTATAGCACAAAACTAAACTACACTACACATAATTCTCTGCACCGTTTGATAACCATCAGTGTAGAGACTGCATCTTGTGATGATTTACTACCTTATCTTACAGTATGTGAAAGACAGCTGGTATCAGATGAGCCTGACAGCACTTTGGCTGAGACCCAGTCAACATTTTTTTAAAGAGGTGTGCACCTTTAGTTGATCAGCTTTTATGCATTGAGTAACAGTCATGTGTCATACACCCTGAAAAATGCAGGAAGCACAGTCAGTGAAGAGATGAAAGTTTCTTCATTTTGTCTCAGCATCTTTCTTGCACTATTTTATTTGTTTTATATATATATATATATATATATATATATATATATATATATATATATATATATATATATATATATATATATATATATATTTGTACTCTTGTTTAGTAAATACTGGTGATATAGTGTGGATGAACTGCTAATTCTCTAACTTGATTAGCCAATTTTCTTGTATAAAAGGCAAAAAATTGAATATAGGAATAGTAATCATGCATCCTAACCATGTCCAGCTTTCCATCATGGGCTGTGAGGGCTGACATGGCGTATGTTGACAGAGTGCAGGCTGCCAGGGAGTAGTAGGTGTTCATGGCTGTGCGGTGCTGGGGGTCTCCGTGTTCTGTGATGGCAGAGTTGAAGCTGGGCCAGAACATCCACAGGTAGATGGTACCTATATTTACATTAAATAGTAAAGATAATCTTTTAAAATTTAGCAGCAGAGAGAGTAAAAATGCACTTAAAAATGTCTCAAACGTACAATGCCTTGCAAAATTATACCACTTGAACATTTCTACATGATCTATTGTACATAGTGTGTAATTTTGAAGTGAGAGGAAAAGGATTTAAGGATTTAAACATTTTTATCAAATTAAAAAGCAAGCACTGGTGATGTAGATACAGCTGCAGGTCATTTAGGACTTTAGATGTTTTGCAAATTTAGACACCAATATTATTGTCAGTCATACTGGATGGAGAGCAACTTTAAATTAAAGTTCAAGTAATGCTGTATATTTCCCATTGAATATAGGTCTTAACTTTATCTGGGCAATCCAAACACATGAACCAGAACATCATCTTCCACGTGTTTCTGTGTATACTATATGGCCTATGACAAACATTCATGACTAATTGTTGTCCTGTCCACCTAAGCTGTGGATCTCTGCAACTCCTTCAGTGATACCATGTGCTTCTGGGCATTCTGTCAGTTTAGATTGATGGCCTTGTCTTGATAGTTTTGCAGCTGTGCCATAGTATTTCCATTTCTGCATGATTGATTGAACATCGCTCTGTGAGATGTTCAAAGCTTGGGATCTTGTTTTATAATCCAACCCCACTTTAAACTTCTTCAGAGCTTTCACACAGATCTGTCTGCTTGGTCTTTAGGGTGTTGTTTGTTCGTTTATGTTCTTTATGAGCTCTGTTTACTAATCATTTAGCTTCTGAAGGCAGATGGTTGAAAAATTTATTTTATTTTGTGGTATGAAGGTAAAGGGGGATGAAAACAAATGCCTGACACACTTTTAGTATGTTTAACATGAATTAAAATATGTATATGTGGGTGTAGTTTACTTAGAAAACAATTCCTGGAAATCTTTAGCTTTCACAGTGGGATTACCTATCATTGCAAACAAGTCAGAGTTGTAAACTGAAGAGTTCTTGTGTTTGCTCTTGTCAAGGTTGGGTCGGTACAAGATTCGCGTCACCATCAGGCCAAAGTAGGCTCCAAATGTGTGGATGGTCATGGAGCCTCCAGCATCTCTAGTCTGAAACCAGGTTAACGGGATAGTTTAAAGCCTTTAGTGCATCTTAATGTTCGTTAAGAATTGTTTCATTTTGTTACATAGGCATTGTTATTTAATGCATTTCAATGAAATCAGAAATCATCAACACAAATCTTCAGTTTTATGGTGACTCACTCCTAGAAGGCTGAGCAAGATGAACTCATTGACAGCAAACAGCGTGACCTCAAATATGGCCATGATCAGCAGCTGGAGGGGGCTGGTTTTACCCAAAACGGCTCCGAATGAGATCAGCACAGAACCGGTGCAGAAATCAGCATTAATCATACTGAAAGCAGCAAAAACAGAGATTAAGAACAGATCAGAATGGAAACAGGAACAGAGTCAGGACCGTTTTTTCTTATGGGGTGTGGCACTATCTGTTCAGTGTTAAACTATCAAAATAACCAAGATTTGATAATCTAGTTATACACTTCTGAACATAGATAACGAAATACAAGGTTTTTTAGTCTGACACATAATCTTTCTGCAAAGTAGTTTTGTGCCTGACTATTTTGAGAGAAACAAAGGCCTAATTGTAAGACGTTAAATCACTGAGTAGACTTTACAACACTTCAAAAAGGTTTGTGTTAAGAAAATATATCTTTCATTGGCTCACTGGCTCAAACAGAGTCAGTGTCCCTTGGATAGGAGAAATCAATTTTGAGAAAGAGGAATGGATTTTGCAAAATTGAGCATGAACTTAAAGCAGCCCTTTATGCATCTGAACAAAAAGTCACTTCTTTGTCTGGTATAGTATAAGAAATTACTATAAATGTGCATGCAAGTCACCTTAAAAGGAGTCATTTTAAATAAAGGTAGGATGAATTCTGTATTAATTATTTTGGTTGCTTTACATTATTAATTTCTATCATATTTTGTACCTTTCCACCCCTATGGCGATCTTCCCATCATGCAGGCCATGGAGGAGGCCTTGCATGAGAGTGGCCCACTGCAAGGAGAAGGCAGCGATGAGGAAGTTGAAGCCCACACTGCTGAAGCCGTAGCGCTGAAGGAAGGTCATGAGGAAACCAAAGCCGATGAAAATCATAACATGCACATCCTGGAAACCTGCATAAGTCAGGAAACACTGGGTGGTTAAGAAGGTCATGTGGACCAGCTGCCTTGTTAAATGTATGTTTTGGGGGAAATATGGTAGATATTTCATTTTTGTTTTGAAAATGTGGTCCCATATGCTCTGCTGCAGGTGTAAAAATGACTCAATGCAGCTTTCATTCATTTAAGCTGTTAAGCTGTGTTTTGTCTCCTAGATGAAGCTACCTGTCCAACATTTGACTCAACATTCATTAACAGATCGTTTCAACAAACAAACTCGGACTCTTCCAAGAGCTTCAATGTCTTGTTGCACAACAGTTGATCTCAGAGCGTAGAGTTTCATAAACCTAGGCTTCCTGGAAAATCTGGTACAGTGGTAACTTGCATGAAGTTACATGACTCATGTCAGGTAGGAATTAATGAGTGCCTTAAAGCTCCAGGTTATAAATTATTATGTAAAACCATAAAGAAAATGAATATACACAAAGGTCTGAAATACTAGGTGACCCATTTTAAAAGTGAACTCAGTCAACCCGTTTCCTGGCATTGTCTCCTGGCCTGATTCTAACAGTTGTGAACATTGCTCATTATTTGTCCCAAACTGCCATTCATAACATTGTTCTGGGCAGCAAAGGCTGTTGTTATGGTAACTTTTTAATTGGCTTGACCAAGTAGAGATCTTTCCAGCATTCCTCTTGGTAATTTGGCCTAGATTCACACAGCTCCCAGTGGCCCAGATGGAAACCTTCATATTAATCCAATAAAGAGTGCCATTAGGTGGAACTGATGTCAGTCAGCTGTACTGTTCATCAATTTTGTGTTTTTACTTTTTGCTAAATGCCAAAGTTTACAACTTACCAATGACCTATGTGCATAAAACTGGCTAATAACTGATTAATTAAAAAGTAATTAATGATAAAATAGTTTTTACTATTTGCAAGTAATCACATCAACGATTTCTGAGACATCTTTCATCATATACCAGCTGCTTTCAGGTGTTCTGTTTCACAAAAAAAGGGTATTTTTCTTATACCAAACCTTCAATCATCATTTTATAGAAACTTAGCATGTTTATGAGTGCTGTTAATCTTTATGGATGCAAACAAGCTTTTACAAAACACATTCATGCAGATATAATCGGGATTTCCCTTCACTTTACCTTTTTGTTCAATAATAGATTTTTTTACACAATTGTAAATAGGTCCCCACAGTTAGGGGTTAATCTTGATCATATATAAAAGTTACAGCCCATGCCTTCAAAACAGACAATACATGCTGAGTTTTTCTTGCAAGTTCAGCTACATAGAGTCAAAACCCTATTTCAACTAAACATTTTATTTGTTTCTTTTTGGTATGTGCAGTAAAATACAAAGGAAAACTTAACTTACAAAATTGATCTTATGTTCATGACATTTTATGAGCACATTCTCCGTATGTGCATGTAGCCGTGTTTGTCTTTGGGTATGGGCTCTTCTTTATGCACTATGAGAAAATGTCACAGTGCACAGAGTTCATTTCTTTTATCAGTTTGAGATTCTCCTCTTCATTACCTCTTGTGATGTCCCATACATGCTGCTCATTCTGTCCACTTTCCTGCCAATGCTGGGAGTACTGGAGGCATGATAGATTAATCCCAATTTGATTTGATGACTCAAGTGTTTAAGCTCAGGCTTCTAGAGATGTTTAAATGGAACCAGGGTAACTTCAAATATATTTTGTGAAGTATGGTTTTTATTTACTGGAGAAGGTTTGTCATGTGAAAATGTGATAATAGAACATGATCTATTTCATTTTGGAAATGTTTTTTGTTGTTAGTTGTTAGTATTCAGCTTTAATCTATGTAAGGTGTATGTTAGATTTAAAGTGGTTACTTTTCTACCAGTATGCCTGTAATAGGGGTTCCACACTGCAGAGCATATACAGGGGTTGGACAATGAAACTGAAACACCTGGTTTTAGACCACAATAATTTATTAGTATGGTGTAGGGCCTCCTTTTGCGGCCCAATACAGCATCAATTCGTCTTGGGAATGGGGCAATTTAAAGTCCTGCACAGTGGTCAGAGGGGTTTTTTAAACCCTTTTCTTCCAGGATAGGGGCTAGGTCCACTATGTGATGCTGGTGGAGGAAAACGTTTCCTGGCTGCCCCCCCCCCAAAAACACCCCCAAAGTGGCTCAATAATATTAGATTGGGGGACTGTGCAGGCCATGGGAGTGTTTTAAATTCACTTTTTTGTTTCAAAAACCAACTTTTCACCAGTCTTTGCTGTGTGTATTGGTGCATTGTATCCTGTTTCACGGCACCCCTTCAGGATACAATGTTTTGAACCATTGGGTGCACATGGCCCTCAAGAATGGTTCGGTAGTCCTTGGCAGTGGGCGCCCCCATCTAGCACAAGTATTGGGGGCCCAAAGGGAATGCCATGATATGGCAGCCCAAACCCCCAACTGATCCAACCCCCATGCTTCACTCTGGGCATGCAACACTCGTGGGTGGTACGCTTTTTTTGGGGCTTTTCCACACCGTAAAATTCCCGGATGTGGGGAAAACAGTAAAGGTGGACTCATCAGAGAACAATACACGTTTTACATTGTCCACAGCCCAAGATTTTGGGTCCCGCCCACCATTGAAACCGACGTTTGGCATTGGCATGAGGACCAAAGGGTTTGGCTATAGCAGCCCCGGCCGTGTATATTTGACCCTGTGGAGCTCCCGGGACAGTTCTGGGGGAAAAAGGAGAGTTGAGGTGCACATTTAATTCTGCCGTGATTTGGGCAGCCGTGGTTTTTTTTTGGGTACAAAAACCCCGGGGTTAGCACCCGAACATCCCATTCAGAAAGCTTTTCCTCTTGCGTCCCCCAGTTAATCCTGTTGGATGTGGTTCGTCCTTCTTGGTGGTATGGTGACATTACCCTGGATACCGGGCTTTGATACATCACAAAGACTTGCTGTCCTGGTCCAAGATGGGCCAGCAAGACGTTTCCCAAAAAATTTGTCCTCTTTTGAACTCTGGTATGTCACCCATAAATTTTTGGGCATTTCAATATTTTGAGCAAAAAACTGTGCTCTTACCCTGCTAATTGAACCTTCACACTCTGCTCTTACTGGTGCAATGTGCAATCAATGAAGACTGGCTACCAGGCTGGTCCAATTTAGCCATGAAACCTCCCACACTAAAATGACAGGTGTTTCAGTTTCATTGTCCAACCCCTGTAGAGAATGAAGCTGTCTCTGTTTAGTGTTTATAGTCTTTTTTTCCCAGCATACACCAAGGATCCAGGATGGACTCTTGTGTTCAAACATCCCTGAGGTGTGACGGTAAACTTATTTTCCAGCTTCCGTGACAGGAAAGGTGTCAGGGTAAACTTTGTATTACACATTAAAATGCATTCAACTTGACAACCCTTATTTTTGTTGACCTTCAGTGGTGACACAGTAATGCATAAAACAGTTTATGTTCTTCTGGGTCTTGAAACTGTGTTCTTTGTGTCCTAATATTGTGACAGTGCTGTTGATGGATATCTGTTTGGTAAAATTCAATTAACTGCATCTTTTGTTCTGTTTTGTCATTTAAGCTAAAATACTTATTAATTTAATTAAATGAGGTCAATGAGGTCATGTGTTCCAATGCAGAAGTCAATCAGTGAGAAAAAAAAAANATGGACACACTCATTCACACTTAAGGGCAGTTTAGAGAGATTAACCGAACAGTCATGTTTTTGGACTGTGGGAGGAAGGTGGAATACCTGGTGAGAACCCAAGCATGGACGGGGATAACATGCAAACTCCATGCAGAAGGACCCCTGGCCGGGAGTCGAACCCAGGACCTTCTTGTTGCAGGGCAACAGTGCTACCAACTGCACCACCGTGCAGCCGTGTAAAAGCTGACATTTCATGAATAACTGCTTTGTAACAGAAAAGATCTTTTTTTTTCCCTTCAGGCTAAATAAAAACATGACAACCCTTCATTCAGAAAAATAAAATGGTCTTTTACGCCGTAAAGTCCAGGAACACAAAGTCTGCATCTCTAATCAGTTTATCATCAGTTGCTTACATTAGATGATATTATAACTCCCTGTTTGTCTAAGGCTGTGGCTCCTACCTGGAAAAAGGTGAAATCCTCCCAGAGATTGGAGGAGAGTATGCCTCAGTGGAGGCAGGGTGGAGGAGGAGATGGGTAGACTTTAGGGATGGGAGATATGGACTTAAAAGTTTATCACAACATTTTTGTGCATTTATTGCAATGATAAAAGTTAATTTCTGGCTATTAAGTGTATGGCTGTTAGTCAGGGTGGCATCATTGCAGTCAGAGGCCACATAAATAATGAACTGAAAAAAAAAAAAAACAAGAAAATCAACAAAGATCAACTTACTGGTTATTGAGTTCACTTCTTCAAGACACCACTGACATTAAGTAGTGCAAATGTATCGCTTAACAGCACACTATAACTGCATTTCATCACATTCTTAAACATATTGGTATTTACTTTTCTCATGTAACCAATAGTGAAAGGAATTGTAAAAGTAACAATCCCAACACTACTTTTAGTTTTTTGGGGTTTGTAAACATCATCATGCAGAATTTATTGTTGTCATGATAAAGCTAAAAAATCCTGATGACTGTAAATGGTACAATAATTGCTCATCACTAGTAGACATATTGCTGCTTTGACTACAGTAATCCAAGCATTAATGTCACAGTAATAAAGAGGGACGCATGCTACAAACATGTGAGATGCAATAAATGAACTAATGCTGAACTAAATAGCGTTAATGTCTCCTTTGGGGTCATTGCAGCATTAGTCCCCAGATGGTAAGTCAACTATTTAGCTACTAGAAACAAAATGAATTTCATTGTATCCATCCCAACAATAATGTTTATTGAAAAAGTTGAATCTGGGTACATATGCTGTTTTGACAATGAAACAATTTGTACTTCTCCTGAAATGTTTTTCTGTTATATTTCAGTTACAATAAAAAACAATCAGCACTCTAAGCACCAAGTATATTACTGGCATTTAGAGTTTGAATGCTTAATAGCATATTTAGCTGATATGTATGCAGTCTATGGAGTTCTTTGCAATATTGATAGCGCAGTAATCATAAATCTGAGATATATTGTGCACCCTATCATCACCTATGGTAGCAATACATAAACCATGACCTAACGAGCAAGATCCTGCATAAAAGCCGCTTAATTAGCTTCCTTAGACGGATGCCCAGGCTGTACCTTAGAGATGTGGGCTGATCACCCCATAGCTAACTGGAAAGAGGCTGAAGTCAAGAAAGTATGAGTAAAATGCAACAGAAGAATAACGTCTCAATATCAGGTTTTCCTAATATCGTTCAGGCCTAGTTAAAAGATCTAAGCCAGTCCCAGTCCATTGTTTTCAACAGACACATCTATCTGTCCTGCCTGTATGATGTTTGCTCATTCAAAGTCTACAGTAACAAGCCGTGACATGAACACACATTTCTGTCTGCAATATTCCTGTAATTTATCTTTAATATTTCTTTTGATGCTGATTATTGTTTGTGCCACTACAAGCCAAGTCTTTTCTAACAACAAGGTTTGTCTGCAGGTTTGTTTTGCTGTATATGGCTGTTGTAACCTGATGAGTGTTGGTTGATTTGCCTGAGGAAATTAACCTGCTCTGACCTCTCTCTGCTCAGCTGCTGGTTTTGCACTTATTTATAATTCAAGGTCATGTAACATTAAAAAGGCTCTGCTTGGAGTGCATTGTGAGGCGTGAGAAAACCAGTCTAAATAAGCTTCGCTGCAGAAAATCCTGAAGGATATTAGCTTATTATTTGAAAAGAACAAAGTTCTTGTGCATTGTTAGCAATATTGATTTTTTATAGTATAGTAAATATGGAGAAAGGGAAATCATTTTTAGAAATATTTCCTTTTAAAGTCAACAACCTGTTGGAATTTCTAAATGATAGGCATTTCTGAAAATAGATGCTTAAACAAGCAGAGATTTTTACATTGATTGTGTACAAAAGATCTCTAAAAGTCTTTAAAAACACAGTTTTCTGCTTTGGTCCTTCAGTTTTAGCCGACAGCATCTTGATTTCTGAGATGATCGCACAGTTCAGTCTAACACTCCTTCTTATGCTGATGTAACTTTGTGAAACTGAAAGTTTACTTCCAAGGTAGCAGCTTCACACTCATGACCATGGTGGTTAGTCACAAATCAGTCCTCGGGTATGTATTTTAAACCAACTGCATCTCACTGAAAATATTCACTTTCATCCAGAAGAGGGTGCACACATGTTTTTATTGCTTTTTGTTAGGTCCGAGGGTAAAAATGTTGTAATCTAAAGCATTCCACACCAAAGCAATGCAAAAATGAATTTTAATGATCATATAAGAACCTTTAAGACCCAAATCTTTACTTTTATTCAGCTGTGTGAAAACATTTCTGGGTTCTCGTGATCTATAAATCACGAGAAAAGTGGGGAGAGAAAGTGGTGGATGTACGGAAAGCAGATACATGAGCTCTGCAGCGTCTCCTGTCTTCTAAAAATGCCATAAAATATGAGCCTTAATAAGCTCCTCCTGATGTTCTCATCAGGTCATTGGAGTGTTAATTTATTAGGCCTATTGTAATCGCAGGATTTCTTATTATTTTTCTCTTTTTCTATTATTATTGTCAAACGGCTCTACAGCACCCCCTAAAGTGAGAGAGGCCAACTGGTAAGTCCTATATATTTGAAATTTGCTACACAGGTAGATCTCTTCAAATCATGAAAAAAAATCTCCCTGGGGGTATGCCCTCAAACCAACAGGAAGTTGGCCATTTTGGGTCAAAAGGTCACTTTTGGCCACTTTTGACATTTCATACATGTCGAACTTTAACAAACTCCTCCTAGGGATTTTGAGGTATCGGCTTCAAATTTGGTCCGTATGCCCTTAAAGTATGGGGGATTTTGGGGCCGTGGCCAGACCGCTATAATAGAATTTTTCTTATCAAAGTAGGAGAGAAATTAACTCACAATTAGAGAAAATCCGGACTTTGTCTTTATAAGTTTTATTCAAAGGCATTTCTGCGTTTGAAGACCCTGTCACTGACGAGTCAGTGAAACAGAGGCCCAGAACACAGTTTGCAGACAGTATTTAAACAGTATGTGGGTGTTACCTCAGCTTCAAAGAGTTTAACTTTATGGCCCCTGAACCCTTCCCAGGATAGAGGTAAGACAATTATTTATGAGGACAACCATCTGCTCTTCCTCAGGCACAACCCCCCAGGATGTGTTTTAACCATTAAACTTCTGGTAATGGTTTAGAGTCCATCTACTCTAAATACCAGAACACTAATAAAAACACTGAAGTCAGAGGAGAGAGGTTAATGAAAGTTCACAACAATTTGGAATACATTGGAGCACTAAATGAAGAATTTCCATAACACCGCGAACTTTACCTACTCGTCAAAAAATTTAAACAGCTATGATTTTTACATTGAGAGGCTGAATGAGACCAAACTTGGCATGATCCCTTGGATACCCGACGATCCTATGTGGTCATATGCCGACGTCATCAAAGCCCCGCCCCTTGAGAACAGGAAGTTGCTTTTTTCGTGTGGAAAGGTCCCTCTCTGACCCTGTTGACCTAAACAACTTGAAACTGTGTCAGAAGACAGATAACAAGTAGGTCTAACTTCATTTGGCAAACAGAGTTTTCGCTGGAGGGTGTGGCCGTATGTTTGGCTCTAATTTCCACATATATATGATCAGCACCAAATTCAGTATGATTGATCCTAATCCAGTCCCCAAGAGATATAGTGAAATATTTGGTGGGCGTGGCCTAATTCCTGCACAGCACCCCATAGAATATTTAGAAAAAGCAGCCCCATGCCACACTTTGACGGAGGACTTTGCAATTTGGTTAACATATGTAACTTCTCAGGTCCTACGAAATGTCTCTTGGAGCATTGGTCCAAATCCCACAGGATGTCGGCCATTTTGGATTGAATTTGCGATTTTGACCCAATTTTTGCCGTTTAAAGCCTCTTTATCCGAGCAAACTTCTACAGCTTTTGACTTTCAGACTTCAAAATGACTCAGTATACTCTCAAGCCCCAAAGTCTGACATCTTGCCTTAAAAGACGAAACTGTGATAACTTCAACACAAAAGCTCCCAGCAGCACCAAACTTTCTGTATATCATCTCAGACCAACACACATTATATTCTCATGCTTATTTGATGACATCAGTTTAGCCCTGCCCACTTACCTGATTCTCTGGTGGATGTCATTTTTTCAGACTCTTAAAAGCTTCAAGCACAGTGTGATCACACAGAACAAGGTGATGTTAAATCATAATACAAACAGTTGCTGTTGGCTGGACTCAGTGGGTGTGGCGGCATGGCGAATTATTATATCTCGCCATTGACATACGTTTGCCTCTAAATTACACACACATGGTCCAATTTACACTAAACTGAATATGGCTGATCTTTGTCAACCCCCAAACAGCTCTATTGGATTAAACTGGAATTGGAATTAACGGCGTCCCCTAGGAAATTTCAAATGCTCAATGCTTGGCGAGTTCAGGCTCCCGTGGTCGCAACACAGGCTAAGCGACGATTTGCTGCGAGGGCCGCCAAAGTTGCTTGCAGCTTTCATTTATTTTGTATTTTCAAGTTTTCATTATTTAGAGATGTGTTTTTTTCATGAAAGTAAGCCCAAATTAATTAAAAGACAGAGTTTTTGTTTACTTTGTTCGATTTTTATAACAAGAAAGGTGTCGAAGGACAAAAGTGCAACAATTGAAAGCATCAATAAGTTGTTAAAAAATATTTATATATGATTTTAAATTAAACCTGGAAATGCCTAAATGTAATTATTAATACATTTATTGATAATTACTTACATGTCTAAATAATGTGTCAAATTTATGAATTACAATAAATACATTAAAATAATTTATTGCAATTTGTAAAGTAAAAGTGTATATAATTATTGGAGTATTTTATAATTTCATAGTAATGTATTGCAGCATATCGTCAATTTTATATTTAGCCTCACCCATCAAAGATAATGGGCGGTGTATAAACTGCCGTAGACAGGCTGATTGGTCTGTAGTTGAGTTACTGTGGAGGTCAACCGATATAAAAGTTACAGACTAGTTAATCAGCCACAGTTTAAATTAGTTTATTGTGGGCTGGCAGAGGAAATGTGTGATAAATAAACAAATACTAAAATATTTATATAGGATTTTAATGATCTGATTTTCATTGAATTTAACATTTGTCTATTTATTTCATTTTTTGACAAATTGTTAAAGATAATTCTTACAATTTTATTTTAATGATCAGATAATTATTTATTTAGAAATTATTTATATATTTATTGGATTGTGGTACTTTGGCCTTTGATAGAAAGGTATATTTAAGTTTTAAACTTAGTAAAACCTTTTGCTTGGATTATGTTCGTTGCAATTAAAGTTTTCACAGCCAGTTCCTGATTTGCTCAACTTATCCTGGTATCTTTGAGCCTCCTTACCAACAGTAATTATTTGCTTTTCAGTGTGTTTCTTGTCTTTTTTACATTATGTTGTACCGAACCTACAGAGAACCATGAATCCAATAACAGACTTCGAACTGTTTATTATTACATATCATTACACTCTTTTACTATAGGAGTAACTTTGTTCTTGTCTCGGTAAATGTTTGTTCTTGAATATCCAAATGGTCTAAAATGTAACAATTTTTTGTGGAAATTTAGATCTTTGAGATCCATATAGTGTTTGGGAACCCAGGTATAAACTGAGAGAGAAGGAAAATTAACTGGAATTTTAAAAACTAGAAACAGTTCACAAGCTACTGAATCGTTTCAGGGGAAATTAAAATGCAGATTGACTTTCAGAAGAAAGTATTTGAATATAGAGAAGAAATCTCAAACAAGCATCAGTGCTGTGTTTTCTATAAGAACAAATGAATCCTCTTCATAGTGTCTTAAAGTCTTTCTGTCGTAGATTGATTAATAAAGTCACGCTGAGCTCGATGATGATTTAAAATGAGGCCAAAGAGGCACCAGAGAATTTTCTTTTCTGTTTATTCACAGATCCACCAACCTATCTCCTGTCATCCCTTTGTTCCTTGTTTTTCTTGGCAGTTTGTTGTGCACTGCTGGTTGAGGCCTACTGAGCATGTTATTAGCTGCAATGTGAAAGCTGAATACAGAAGCTACACGGGTTGAACCTCGCATCAGTTATCAGTAATTAGGCCATTCCTGAAAGGTTGCTAATTTCTGTATGAATAGTGTTTGGCTCTGTTCTTATTGGAGAAGATCTGTCTCCAAAGTAGTGTTTCGTTTTAATTTTGTGTTTTTTTTTTATTTGGGTGGACCTGGAGTAAGTCCTGCCAACTGCAGTCAGAGAAAAACACGAACTCGCTGTCCTCGGATGTGACTTAATTCCTAGATCAAGCGATCGCAGCATTATAAGTTCTGGGATCTCCAAGTCCAGTTGTCTGGAGCTCCTACAACAACTCAGACCAAATCACCACTATACTCATACAAGTTGCTAATTTTAGATTTAGAAAGTGATGCTGATATATTATATAGATTCATTACAGATAGAGGGAAATATTTAAAGCCTTTTTTCTTGTTATTTTGGGGATTATGGTGTAAGGTTTATTAATCTGACAATGTTATTTAATATTTAATATTAATATTTTAATATTTTATCAAATAATATTTCGGCCTGTTAAAGGCTGTCCTGTGAATACCAGCCCAATAAAGCGATGGTATTAGGGCAAAGTTGAAAGGTGTGAGCCAAGCTCTGACATTATTGAACAGCATAAACTCTGTACACACATGGAATGAATTCACACAATTTCTTAAAATACAAGAATTTATTAGCAAAAATAAGTCAACTCATAGTCAAACATATTTCAATCAACAAACTCTTTACTATGCTAAAACAATCCAACTAAACTACCAAGCAGAATTAAAGAATGACGAAGACTAATGGGCTATGTACAATATAAACAAGTTGATTAAAGATAATTGAAAATCATGACCAAAAGAGTGATCCAACATTACCATGCAATGTTTATGTTTGAGAACCAAGGATTATCTTGAAGAATCTGGAAATGAAGTTAAGTTAGTCTTGGAACCAACTTAGGCAGTAATCAGCAAACGTTAGACGACCATTCACAATGCCAGATCAGATAAAATATTATTTTAATAAAATAATGTTTTCAAGAATGATCTGCTGAATAAAACCAACCTTCTGGATGACTAATTCTCAGTGGTGTCTCATTAGCTGCCTTTATTTATTGAAATAATATTTAAAGAAATGTTATTAAAGGTAACGGTAAATTATTTAAGGAAATATCCTTGAAAAGAGCCAAATCTTTCTGGAGAATCAAAACACACACACTTAAAATTCCGTCAATAAAAGGGTTAAAATGCATAGGCGCGGATGGCATGTTATGAGCAACCTTCTGTGTTTAAAATCACCCTTTAAATAAAGGTTGTCTTAACTTTAAAAACACATAAACACAGAACACAGAACACAAAGCTGATCACGTGCTGCCGATAGCGTGCTAGCACTAAGATAGCAGTTTCACACAAACAAAACCCAACTTCATAAAATGAAAAACGTTTAGATCATTTCATCCTAACTGTTATTCTGCCCAAACCTAACCTCTGAACATGTTGAGGAAAAGATGTCCGGGGTGGCGAAGTCAACAAGTGGTTAGCTTCGGCTAACCTGACCTCCGGGGCTGTGGCTTAAGATACGGCTCGTTCTGTCCGTCAACCAGCTGTCCAGTACCGTAACCACGGTGATGCGGGCCGTTGTCCTTCCTTCAGGCTCGGCTTGTAGAAACAGCTTCTCTACTGAGGAGTTCTCTGCGACACAGTTTCTGCTGTCCTCAAAGAAAGAACGTAAGCAATGCTTATACCTTAAGTTCCCCTCTTTATGAATGAAATCACCGGGTACACAAACAGTGATTCACCCATACTTAACTTATGCATACGATCGCGTGATCGTGTGACACTCTTGGATCCAGTTGAAGAGTTATGTCTTTTTGGCCAGCAAAGAGACTTCAGCGCGCTGTGTCTGCTCCTTGTCCGATGGTCAACCGGCTTGGAGAGATCGGGGGCATTGGAAAGGGGGTGCTTTTATACAGCCAGTGGCATCATGGGAAGTCTGCTGTTACCCCCCTTTTCCCCTTCTGAAGTTGTGCTGAAAGTCTGTTAAATGCAATTTATTTTGAAAACTCCAGAAGAGTTTGTACCGGAGTTTTAATGTTGAAATCCATGGCTTAGGGTTCCAACAATGGCTTACAGATAACAAAACCCCAATATTCAGTGCAATTAGAATATTGCAAATCGTTTAGCATATTCATGGGAAGTGGAGTGGAAGGAGAAGGTGTGAAAAGAAAATGTGCATCAGCAACAGGATTAACTGCAGCCCTGACAGGATTTGGGGGAGCTTCACAAAGAGTAGACTGAGGCTGGAGTCAGT
This sequence comes from Crenichthys baileyi, assembly GCA_036173005.1. Lineage (NCBI taxonomy): Eukaryota > Metazoa > Chordata > Actinopteri > Cyprinodontiformes > Goodeidae > Crenichthys > Crenichthys baileyi. The sequence goes on from JAHHUM010000874.1 coordinate 378,416, forward strand.
GCATCTAGAACAGCTACACACATACAAACCTACACATGGGCTACAAGCGTACCAGGGCTAAGGAGAAGAAGAATTGGACTGATGCTCAGTGGTCCAAAGTCCTCTTTTCAGATGAAAGTAAAGTTTGCTTTTCATTTTGAAATTAAGGTCCTAGAGTCTGGTGGAAGAGTGGAGAGGAACAGAATCCACGTTGTTGGAAGTCCAGTGTGAAGTTTCCACAGTCAATGATGATTTGGGGAGCCATGTCATCTGCTGGTTCTGGTCCAGTTGGTTTTCTGAAGTCCACAGTCAACACAAACATCTGCCAGGACATTTTAGCGCACTCCATGCTTATGACAAGCCTTATAGAGATTTGAAACCTGTCCATACTGCCAAATCTACCAAAAGCTGGTCCAGTGATCGTTGTGTTACTGTGTTTGTTTGGCCAGCAAACTGACCTGACCTGAACCCCATAGAGAATCTATGGATTACTGTCAAGTACTGTCAAGAGGAAGATAAGAGACACCAGAACCGACAATACAGATGAGCTGAAGATCGCTATTAAAACAATCTGGGCTTCATGAACACCTTAGCAGAACCACAGGATGATCTGCTCCATGCCACATCGCATTGATGCAGTGATTAATGCGAATAGAGCCCCAACCAAGTATAACGTGCATAGGCATGAACATACTTTTCAGGAGGATATTCAGGATGCAATAATAATATAATCTTTTATTGATCCTATGAAATATAAAATTTTTCTGACACAGAATTTTGGGTTTTTATTATCTGTAAGCCAGAATCATCAAAATTACATGAAATAACAGATTGAAGTATTTCACTAAATGTGTGATTAATCTATATAATATATGAGTTTCTCTTTTTGAAATGAGTGATAAACATTTAACTTTTTCACGATATTCCAGGAGCAGGCCCATCAGATTTTACCTGCTAAATGTGTGTTTTCCTGTTTGCCTGCACCTTTTGAATTACCAACATGCTATAGTTCACACATTCTAAGGATAAGTGTTAGGGTTAAACCAACACTAACCTTTATGCAGAGAAAGGTCTATTATTGTCATGTTGAGATCAGACATCACATTGTTGTAAACTGTTGGGTTGGAAGATAAACCTCTTTGGTTAGAGTCAGTCCATGACGGTCCTGTTGATATTGGTCAAAAGCTGTCGGCCAGAGCTTACCATATTGTAACGCTCAAAATATTTAGAGTTCCTCTGCATCTGAAATACCACATTTAACAGATGAGATCAGTTCTGCTTTTAGACTAAAGAATCTATAGATCTTTGACACAAAATGTCTTTATTTAATAATAATACATTTTATTTGTATAGTGCTTTTCTAAAAACTTAAAGACACTTTACAAGAATCAAACAAAATTACAAAAAGAACATCATACAAATAAAAGGAAGATCAAAAACAGTAAATACATAGCACTGGACATTAATCATACATTAAAAGCTGTTTTGAAAAGGTGAGTTTTGAGATTTGATTTGAATGTGGATAGGTCTGTACAGTCACTGATGTGTTTGGGGAGAGAGTTCCAGAGGGTGGGAGCAGCTGTGGAGAAGGCTCTGTCACTCCAGGTCCGGTGCTTGGTTCTGAGTGGAGGAGACAGGAGGTTGGCATCAGAGGAGCGGAGGCTGCGGGAAGGAGTGTGACGGTGGAGCAGGTTGGTGAGGTAGCATGGGGCTCGGTTATGGAGGGCTTTGCGGGTAAGAAGGAGGACTTTGTGTTATGGCTTGCGAAATAGGACCCCAGAATGCAGACTAGCAGGCAGCATGACAGTAAGTGAAAAAAAGAATTTAATAACAAAAACTCACTCACAGGAGGAGGTAGGAACCAAAACAATAAACGGGCAGGCAAGACAGGCAAAAACAGACATGGGCAGGCTGGCAAGACAGGCTTGGCATGAAAAACAGGACATGAGGATGATCCAGAAAACTAGACATGAGGATGAAAAATGTTTCCGGGATGGAGTGTGAACCAGGTGAAGCAAGACAGATTAACTAGGTGCAGCTGAACTGAATAAACTTAATTAACCGGGGGGGAACAAACGTGACTGGAGCAAAACAGGAATTCAAGAATACAAACTAATAGAAACAGAACTAGAAAAACATGAAACGAAAGCATAACCAGATCCAAAAACCAAACTTGACAAAACATGAACATGACTAAAACATGACCAGAAAAATAAACAGAAACATGATTCAAAACCTTAACTGTGAAACAGACCAACAAAACCCCAAAACACCCACAAATCTTAACACTTTGAAATAAATTCGCTAGGGAATAGGGAGCCAATGGACCTTCTGAAGAACTGGGGTTATGTGGTCACGGGAGTGGGTGTGGGTGAGCAGGCGAGCAGCAGAGTTTTGAATGTGCTGGAGTTTATTGAGAATTTCAGCAGCCGAGGAAGGGGGACTGATGGGCAGAGAAGAGCAAAAAATTTTTAGATGAAAAAGGCAGTTCTTGTGATGTGGTTTTCAAAGGAGAGGTTGCTGTTGAAGATGACTCCAAGGTTGCGCATGTGAGTGGAAGGAGACAAAGTGGTGAGACTGAAGTATTTATTTTTCAATGCATCCTGATTACTTGCTGGTTAAAGCAACTACTCAACAAACCAAGGTCACAATGTATGTCCTCAGCTTCAGAAAAGCTATTACTTACAAATATCCATCGTCTAGAACTTGTTGTCCTTTGCAGGGTGGTGTTGGGGGTGTCTGGTGTTTACCTTCAACGGTCAGCGGGCAAGAGAAGGGGTCCACCCTGAACAGGTCACCAGACCCATCACAGGGACACACAGGACGAACTATGCACACACATACCTAAAGGCAATTTAGAAAGAGCAATTAACCTGACATGTTTTTGGACTGTGGGAGGAAGCTAGAGCACCCAGAGAGAAACCACACATGCACAGGGAGAACATCCAAACTCCATGCAGAAAGACCCCAGACCAGGATTTGAACCCAGTACCTTCTTGCTGCTAGGCAACAGTGCTAACCACGGTTCCACTGTGCAGCCTTTCCACACAAACAATTCCTAGCAATGACAAAGAGTGAGGTTTTTATAGACCACATTCACAACTACTGAAGACATTCAGAAAAGAACCACTTTTAGAGGACTTACCGAGGTGGCTGTGGGTTCATGTGTGAATTCTTGAGTAATTGTGCTGTAATCATTTCCTCAGGATTGCCTGCGTTATCTGGATGTGATCTGAATGATCGAGGCTAATGGCACTATGAGGTACGCGCTCCGGGGCCTTATTTTTATTTTATGGCCAGAGATGGGGCAGTGGGGTTAACCTCATCATGCAGGCAGGCCATTATTGCGTCTCATCCTTCCTGCCATTGATTGCTCCCAGGGTTTGGCGATAGAATCCTCAGTGTTATTAGCCCTGAATCTCTGTATCACTCATATATGAACTGATGGATCTTCTGCAGTTACACGTAGATGTATTTCCATCATGCGTTTTGTACAAGGCTGTGAAATTTCTAGAAAACATCAACATCCAAAAATTTTCAGACTTCTATATAAAACAAGTGAAAGATTGGACAATTTCCCCAAAACCTATATATAAATGAAATCTTTTCTCTCTTTTTAAGTGTATTAAACTCATCTTCAGTGCTTGGGGAAATTGCCCCGCAGATGGTATAATCAGAGGAAACTTTCTCTCTTCTTTTCAGCTAAAAAGCAGTAATTTCCGTTGCAAGAGTTACCAACATTGCCTGACGAATACTGTGTTTTTTCTTGTTTACTTGTGTAACTATTTATTTTTGCATCATTCAATGTTGTCTCAGGAGTGAAAGCTGATGAAAATGCATGAAAAAATTTAATCCCATATTCAAGTTCATGGTAAGGCCTTGTTCCTACAGTAACACAACAGCCTAATAAATTGTCCATAATTATCCCCCCATGGCGATCCACTCTAACACATGAATGGTTAAAAAGTTGACTGAATGAATAAGTATGGCTTATATGATGTTAACAGTCTTGGAAAAATTAACTACATCCCTAACTTTAGCAGAAATAACTCGGTCCCCATTTTCTGTTCGTCTTTATCAGTCTCTCATATTGTCTTGAAGAATTTTAGGCTCATTGTTTCTTACAGTGTTGCTTCAGTTCATTGAGGTTTGCATCTCAATCAGGTTGATGTTTGCACTTTGACTGGACCATTGCAACACCTCGATTCTTTTATTGTGAGGGCCTGTCGAGTCTAATATTAAGGTTTAGAGTTTGTCAGTTTGTCATTATTGCATAATCTCAGTTTGAGGTGAATTTGCTGAGACGTGCACTCAAGGGAAAATTGGCAGCATTGCTAAATTTTTCCCAATTGTGCATCTTCTGGCGGTCTGTGGAATGATGGACTACAAACAGTTTGGGAATGGCCTCATAACGATTCTCAGATTGATGAGCAGCAGCAATAGCATCTCCAAAGACATTGCTGATGACTTTCCTTCTTGCATTGTGTTAACAATTATTTGCATGGTCTAGATTTGCAGAATGTCCAGAAACTCTTGCTTCTAAAGAGATAACCTCATTTAATGATGATCAAGTTAATCAGCAGCACCTGGCCTCTTCTATCCCTCCTAAATCCTGTGGAAGCAGCAAGGATCTACTGTAGTCTGTTTTTATTTTGTACACTGGAGTTTAGATCACAGTAGTTTCAGAATTTAATAAGGACAATATTATTTTATTATCTCATAACACATAAACATGAGAACTGAAACTTTTTGTTTAATATCACTGTCCGTGTCACATACCGTTGTTACGTCTGTGGAAAATTTGGTGAAATTTTTACAAACGTAAATATTAGCCAAGGTTTCTGTAGAGATAGGATAAACTGACTCTGGTTAGAAAAACAGGATTATCCGAGAATTGTCTGTAACTCTTGGGTCCATATGGAACAAGAAGTTTGCATCCATACAGCCTTTGATAAGCTGTTTTCAGAACAATAGACTTTGTTTGCATTGCAGATGGCAGGGCCTCCAAGGAGACTTTTTAATAAGCATGTAGGTCACTTGTGATTTGCTGCAAACAATCATTAACTGCTCACTTTACCTCTTAGGCTTTGTATGAGGTGGTTGTGATTTTAAGATGAGGGGAGTTTGGGCTTAAGTACTGTAATAACGTAACAGGGAGTGATTGTGGATAAACAATGATGCAGTTCAAAGGATGCCCACTTATATCTGTAAAAATGTTAACGAAGCATTAGGAGCTTATCCAAATCTGTCATTACTGAGCTGCAGAGATGTGTAGATTGGTAGAGACAGTTAATGTACAGGACTGCAGTGAAGAATGTAAATGCTTGACAGGCCATTTTGGCAGTCTAATGACCACCATTGTATTTGGACTAGTATCAAGTCCTCCTGGAAAATGAAATTAGCATCTCCATAAAGCTTGCCAGCAGAAGGAAGCGTGACGTGCTCTAAAATATCCTGGTAGATGGCTGTGTTGACTGTGGCCTTCAGAAAATCCAGTGGACCAGAACCAGCAGATGACATGGTACCCTAAACCATCACTGACTGTGGAAACTTCACACTGAACTTTAAGCAGCATGGATTTTGTGCCTCTCCACTCCCAATCTCTAGGACCTTGATTTCCAAATGTTAGTTTCATCTGAAAGGAGGACTTTAGACAGTTGCGCAACAGTCCAGTTCTTTTCTCCTTAGCCCAGGTAAGATGCTTGTAGCCCATGTTTAGGATTCGTCTGTGTGCTTAGTGTTTCTGGATGCCCTGACTCCAGCCTCAGTCCACCCTTTGTGAAGCTGCCCCAAATTCTTGAATGAATTTTGTTTGACCTTCCTCTCAGTGCTGCAGATCTCCCTGTTGCACACTTTTTTATCACACTTTTTCCTTCCACTTAATTGTCTATGACTATGCTTGGAAACTCTGAACAACCAGCTTCTTCAGCAATAACCTTTTGTGGCTTCCTCTCCTTGTGGCGGGTGTCAATGACTTTCTTCTGGACATCTGTCCAGTCAGCAGTCTTCCCCATGAGTGTGTCAATTACCAACCCAGACTGAGAGACCATTTAGTGGCTCAGGAAACCTTTGCAGATGTTTTGAGTTAATTAGCTGTGACACCATGAGTTTCCACTATTTAACTTTTTTTACAATTTTCAAATTTACTGAGACACTGAACTTTGAGTTTTCATTCTCAGCAAGCTATAATCATCAAAATCACAATCAAAAAATAAAGGCTTAAAATAGTTCACTCTCTACCCACCTCCTTTTCATCCTAAATATTAAACATTGTGGAAAAAAAAAGATTTGGTCCCAGGAAGAAGATTTTAGTGACAAGGTGTAAAGTAAAACTAAATGAAATCAGACTGAGAAACTATATTCCTAGAAACTAATCTCTTGCACTTCAACGTTTCTGTGTTCAGGTCAATTTGAAACCCATCATTCCCTCCTGGTCAACCACAGTTGTTTAGCTGCCTCATTACTTATAAATTATCCTGAGAGGTGAGCATCTGCTGGGCGCCAGCCATGTGCTCATAAATGTGGCCTAATTGAACCTGATTGCAGTAGTTTTTGTTAGTGGGTGGCCTGCTCTGCCTCAGATCAATACTGCGGGAGACTGTAATGGTTTTGTTCAGCTCCTGGGACACGATTCTCCAGGGAGGACTGTAAGTGGAAATCCTTCCAGGCTTTCTTGGTTTCTGGTTTGTCTCTTTACTCTAACATCCCCAACCTGTACCTTCTTCCTCCTCCCCTTATAATGAGGCCTAAGGCAGTTGGAGAGCACTAATGTTCATGCCCACCCACTGTTCCATCTTCGCTCCCTAATGCACATCCCCAGACCAGACCTCAATTAAAATTTCAGGACAAATTTCACCCCTCTATTATTTAAAACATTAAAGTTGCTGCAGCGTCTTGAGAGAAAATGGAGACAATAGAAGGTGGGATAATCTGTTTTTGTGAAGAAATTCAGTCGTGAATAAGAGGCATTTAATCTATTTGTTGAATTTATCTATAAGCTTGAAACAGAGCAGGACTTCTAGATGGTTCAGAAACCATACACACAGACTAAACATCACAATTCAAACAAAGTGACTATTAGAAATACATCGGCGTACCTTTTGCTTTTATTTTGGGTTTTAAAAAAGTGTTTTTCCCCAAAAAATTATTATTCTGTGGATCATTTATTTTCTGACGTAACTAAAGTTTCTGTTAAATAGATTTATCAGCAGCTCCTGTGGTGTAAACAAATGTCTTTTTTGTCTTTGCTGACGGTAAGATTATAAAAAATACAGTTTGTTTTCCTGCAGCTACGAATCAAGCGCTTTGGAGGACTCATGGAGATGTTTTTGATCCTGGTGTTCTGGTAGAAAACACATACATTTCTGGTATTTGTTGTCTTTCAGGGTACAGAGATGTGTGCTCATGCATATAATGTCTCACAAATCACGATAAAGTGCTATCAGGAGCGTCCTCCTCCAGCATGCTGCTCTGTACTGTAAAGCAGTTGGTATGCTACAATGTATGAGCATATATCACTTCATCATTTAACAGGGCACCTCATGCCTTCTCTCTAAAGAGGTATATTACTTCTGAGCAGCTGTCCTGAATCACCCTCTGACATTTTATTGAATCACAGCTGAATGCACATAAGCTATGGGCTGTAGTCACTCCAAAGTGAGGTTGCAATATAGGAGAGGAGATAAACAAACCAGGAGGCAGTAGCACGGCGCAGGCCGCATACCAACCCACTGGCACACAACTATAAGGAGCATCCATGAACAGAGTCATGTACAGATCACTGGTTATCTCCACTCACTCAGTGGTTATATAAAACTCATACAGGTACATTTAAATACATTAGAATATCCTCAAAATGTTGATTTATTTCAGTAATTCAGTCAAAAAGGGAAATCCACATTATATAGATTAATTAAACACAGTGATATACCTCAGGTTTTTGTGTTCATTATGATGATTCTGATGGGTTACAGTTTAAAATAAAAGTCAGCCTAACAACGAAATATTTAATCAGACCAGTTGCAGGTACTGGTACTTTTGGCAGTGTGGGCAGCTGGAAAATGAAATCAGCATCTCCATGAAGCTTGTCAGCAGAGGAAGGCATGTTGTGCTTTAAACTTTCCTGGTAGACTGGTACACGTTACTGTGTTGTCTGTGGACTTCAGAAAAGTGGACCAACACCAGCAGATGGCATGGCACCCCAAATCATCACTGACTTTGAAAACTTCCCACTGGACTTCAAGCAACGTGGCTTCTGTGCCTCTCCACTCTTCCTCCAGATTCAGGGACCTTGATATACACACTAAATGAAACCTTTGAACTACTGAGCAACAGTCCAGCTATTTTTTTTCCAAGTTAAATGCTTCTGATGCTGACTATAGTTCAAGAGTAGTATAGACAAGGAATTGTAGTCCATTTCTTGGATACATGTGAGTGTAAAGCTCTGACACTATATGCAGTCCACGCCATATGAATCTCAATCCCAAACTCCTGAATTGCCTTTTCTTCACAATCCTCTCAAGGATGTGGTTTTCCCTATTGCTTGTCCATCTTTATTGCCACACTTTTTCCTTCCACTAAGCATTCTGTTAACATGCCTGGATACAACATGCTGTGAATAGCCAGCACCTTTAGCCTTGATCCTTTGTGGTCCACCGTCCTTGCAGTGGGACTCAGTGGCTTTCTGCTGGAAAGTCAACTGTCACCAGTTCCCCGTGATTGTGGAAGCCACAACATATTAACAACATTAAAGTGCTTTTTATTGATTGTATGTAGTATGTACATTTGCTGATTATTGTGAATTATTAATTTATTATTATGAATTTGGGGTTTTCAATAGCTGTAAGCCATTGTCATCACAATTAACTGTAATAGGAGCTTAAAATGAATTACTTTGTGTTTAATGATTTGGCAACATATGAGTTTTACTTTTTGAAGTGAGATACTGACATGACTTAATTGATACTCTGATTTACTCATTTCACTGACGTTGCCTTTAGCATTACAATCAGGTTGAGGTTTGGTCTTTGACTAGGCCATTGTAGCATATTGATCATTTTGTCACATTTACTACTGTGTTCGGGATCATTCTGCTGATGAACGCACAGTTTGGGGCGGGCTGCATCCGTCAGGCAGATGGCCTACCATTCAACTAGAATACTTTTGGACACTGAGGAGTTAGTTTGTGGTTGACTCAATGACTGAAAGGTGCCCAGGTTCTGTAGCAGTAGAACAAGCCCAAATCATCACCCCGCCACCACCGTGTTTTGCTGAAGATGTGAGTTGTTGTGCAATATCCTATATATAGATTTTGTTAAATTTGCTGCTAGGCATTACAGACAGAAATCTTTAATTTTGTCTTGTGTTGTAAAAATACCCTTTTGTTTAGATGCAATGTTGCAGAACCTAAGCAGTCGCAGCCATACAAGCCATACTTGTTCAGTCCTAATCTAGTCAGTGATTTTCTACCGCTTATTCCATAGTGGGTCACGGGGGAGCTGGTGCCTATCTCCAGCAGTCTATGGGCGAGAGGCGGGGTACACCCTGGACAGGTCGCTGACACCAGTCCATCGCAGGGCAACACATAAACAACCATGCACACACTCATTCATACACCTAAGGGCAATTTAGAGTGACCAATTAACCTAACAGGCATGTCTTTGGACTGTGGGAGGAAGCCGGAGTACTCGGTGAGAACCCACGCATGCACGGGGAGAACATGCAAACTCCATGCAGAAAGACCCCCGGCCGGGAATCGAACCCAGGACCTTCTTGCTGCAAGGCAACAGTGCTACCAACTGCGCCACCGTAAGCAGTCGCAGCCATACAAGCCATACTTGTTCAGTCCTAATCTAATTGTTTAGTAATGAACTTCAATATATAGCATGCAAGCTGAGACATGTATAGAGTCTCAGATAAAGTTTCAAGGCTTTTAAAATTTTCTGAGCATTTGACCTCTCTTTGATGATTTCCAATAATCTCTCTCCACTCACAGTGATAGACTTCAAATAGTTTGGAACAGGCTTATAAATCCTACGCAGTTTAATGGGCAGAAACAACTGCTGGTTTCAGGATCATTGCTGAAGTCTCTTCTCTCGTCCAGGACAGACTGTCTGCCAGAACTTCTGCTTTTATCAAGGTTGTGACACTCGCTGTTAATCACTTAATTAAGTGCTTGTAATTAGCAGCACCTGGCTGCTACTAATCCTCTTATTTAAATGGAAGCAGTAAGGTTGTGCTCCGATTTTTACATTTTTACTCACTTCATCTGCAACCAGTTAGACATCATTGTGGCTAAACGTTTTTTTTTTTAAATATGTCCTGATACCCCCAGCCTGTTATGATTTTAGGTAAGCTTACTTTTATCATTGTGTGCCACCAGGTTTAACTCAAACTTCTAGTATCTTCTCTTTTTATAAGAGGCAACATCTCGCTGCAAATGTGGGGTGAAGTAGGTCATTCCACCACATTACTCTCTGCTGCTGCTGCTGAATGCTTCTTGCTGAGCAGAACATTACAGTTCTGGACTACATATACATTTATGATCTTTCTAAGTGAACTGGTTTTCATTTCATTTTCCCTTTAGTATACAGTTGCTGGCTGTGCTGTGTTTTTTTTTTTTTTTGCACAATCCATATAGTTTTAAAGTTTATATATATAATCCAATAAAGCACTTGCATGCAAGTTAGAACAAAGTGGCAATCACAGTAGAGTCAACAGTAGTTGAATATTTTAAGCAGTTTATGTTACATAGTCAGAACTGGTGCCGCCAGGAGTCAGGGATGAGTGTCAGTTTGAAGACAGGGTGGAGGAGTGGGAGGGCAAAGATGTCAGAAACTGCATTTAGATTGTCAGATTTACTGTAGCCAGTGACACATATCCCTGTACAAACACCATGTTTTTCAGACATGAAAAATAACTGTTATCTATCTTTATTTATATTTTTTAATATTTTGTTTTAATATGACATACATCTTGTACAATTCAAGTAAGAAACAAACAGATCTGTTAGGGATATAAATGTAAAAATACACAAACACGGTGGTGGCAGCAGCATGCTTGGGGGATTTCTGTTTTTGAGAAAGAGGGTAAAATCATGAACCTTTCAAACTCACATTCAGATTTCACGGTGATGGACTCCTAAAGAAGACTGCATGCTAAAAACAAATCAATATGTTCTTCAGCAAAATATTAGTTTAAGCAGAGCTATGCAAACAGGTTTCATCCACCTGTTGTACAGCGTCACATATGTTAGTAACTGCTGTTAGCACTCTAATTATTGCTTATTCTCTAAAGGTTTGGCCATCTGTGCATCTCTAGGTTTTGCAAGAATGGAGACTTGTAAACATCACCATTAATATTGAGGATAGAAAGGGGGGTTACATAAAGATAGGAATAGCAAGACGTTGATACAAACAAGACAAAAGAGAAGATATATCAGCAGAGGCCCATAACAGTTAAGCAGAACTGTCAGAGTCTCTCTTTAAATTAAACCCTAACAATTTAATGATAGGATTAACACCTTAAAGCATAGAGAATTAAAGGATTTACAGCTATTAATGCCGACTAAAGTTCTTACACTCGAGAAAAGCTGTAGTGTTTGCTCATGAGATTTTGCTGGAAGTTAATCTGACTTTTTTATTATATTTAAGAACACAACTGGTTGGATTATTTTATCTGATTATTTATACATGTATTTATGTTTTCAGTAAAATCTTGGATTTTCATTACAGTTCTATAACTTCCAGTTCGAGTAAATAAAATCACTGTTGGTATTTCTCTCAAATTGCTAAGCCATGAAGCCTACAGAATAATGATTTATCATAACAGGTCCAATTCTAGTTTTAACCAAAAATATTAAGTGGTTTTAGTCTCAGAGACCTTTATCCAAGGCAGGAAAGAGATTCTTTCTGAGCGTGGTTGTGTTTCCACTGTGGTCTGACCTTAGAAGATCAGGCAAATTAGCCTGCTGGTGTGTGAAAGGAGAACATCTCTCCTTCCTGGTTGGTGTCAAAGCTGAGCGGTTTTCTGATTGGGTCGAGGCGCAGTACAGAAATACAGAAATCTTGGATGAGTTGAGCTGTAAATCAGAAGGTCGGGTATTTGATAAAGAGCTTTTCCAGCATGTGGCTAGATTCTCAATCCCACAATTCAGACAGCTTCAAATGTTTTGATCAAGCTGTTTGTTTATTACATGTTTTTATTACATGTTTAATTACAAATTTTTATCCTCTGCATTTCCTGGATTCAGGCAGCAGCAGCAGCACTTTATCCATCTTTGCATAGGATATAATTAAGGATTTAGAGATGTATTAGTAAAATCACAATTGAATATTTCATTAACATTCTTGTTATATTAAGTCAGAATCCCAAATAACCCAACCCCTTCACTCCTTAGCCCTTTGTTTCCAAAAATGTAGGCAAATATTTTAGCTAATATGTTTTCCAACACATACAATTGTGATTTCCTTGAATGTTAGACCTTATTACTGGAACAATCTGTGTAAATGTTTCTTACATAGAAAAAACCCATCAAAAACAACAAAACACCTCTTAAGTACTTGAACTGCAAGAGTTTTAAAGTGCTGATTTTCTGACTTCCTGCAACACCAAGCTGTTCTATATTCCTAATGTTAGCTTGCAGTTAAACCAGAACAACAGGTGAAAATTTAGGTTCAGCTATTATTTTTGATACGTTTTCTCCTCTTTAAGAGTGTTATAGTTAATATTTGATCATCTACACTGAAAAAATCTATTCTTGGTAAAGGTGAAGTAGCTGTAAGAATGTCCCATGCTAACTGCTACTGCAGCTAACCGAGTCTGTTGTTAGGTTCAGTTCTTCATGATAAAATACACATCTGGGAATTTCCTTATAGAATTATAAATGATTCCTTATTGTCTTATATATTATCAGTATGTTTTTCTTTCTATTTTGTGTTATTATTCAAAAAATTGTGTTGTTTGCAGACACTTAGTTTCTACGATAGCACATGCTAGTTTTGGCAGCTAGGCAGACTAATGGGCGCTAGCAACCTGGACTCCTTCACTCATCAGTACAAAGGTATTTGTGAAGGTCTTGTTTTTAAATAAGGTTAAAAATTTACATTCTAGTACATATGACCAAACAAAATTATTTATGAATTTGAATATATTGTATAAAAAAGCTTTGCGACAAATCACCAAAGGAAGAACTTTGACTTTGGGTTTTGGTCGTTGAAAAGGGCTAATGCTCTCCATTTTTCGTGCTTGTTGAGGAGGACTGAAGGAGATTTTTCAGTGGCAGACTTAAAGGCTTTCAAGCTGTGCTGGTACAGAAACTCACAAATTAATTGAAACTAAAGACTGATATAATCTTTAGTTTTCTGCGTATCTGCGGTCTTCACAAGGATGAAGCATAGCCTTGCATGCTGACGTTTGCTTCAAGCTTGGTAAAATTACACACTGGAATATGTGGTCCTTTTTTATGTGAAAGGAAATGGCGATGAATGGGGTTTCAGCTTCTTGAATCGTTTCCTGTTTTTCAATATAACAATTGAACAAACACCTCTTTCGCTTAAAATGAAAATGGATGCTTTAAGTAAGCTCATCTGATTTGGTCTGATAGTTGATTTCAAACTGTTCACTGTAAAGATTAATTTATCGCTACGGTTTTGTTTCTTGTAAACCAGCTTTAATAAATTATTCAATGTAGTCGTTACACCACAGTCTTACACACTATGCAGAGTCTCTTGAAAATCAAAGGTGGCACTTACATTCAACACTAAATGAGGCCTGCGACTCCTCCAAAGGAGCACAGCTGTCATGAAGCCGATCCAGTTATTTTCATACCTCACTAACGCTGTTAACAGATCTCGTGCCACCATCTCTCTGGTTAGCTTTAAGCACATTGCCCGGTGATTGCACTAATCCAGTCAGATAGATCAGGTGTGCCAGCTGTCACGCCGAGGCACTTGGCACTGTCGCCGGAGAAAAAGCAAGTTGTGTAACAGCCTGTGAGCAGCCATGCAAAGCGGATGTGTCCTGTTAAATAATCCATTAAGACATTATTTCTGAGGCTCACCATCCTCTTTCGATGCAACATTGCTTCCCTCTCTGTTTTGGCTTTTGTTTACATTCACATTGCCTATTCCCCACCTGCAGAGGAAAACAAAATGGTCTCATGGAATCAGAAGTGGCAGATCTGGAGCTTCCAAGTCATCCTAAGGAGTTCGCCCACTGCGGTGCACTTCATGCTGTTTTTGAGTCCTTAAAAGAGAGGCTGATTTTCAGCATTGAGTGCTTTGATTACCTCACACCCCTTTCTGACTGGATTGTGTTTATGACTGGGATTATGTAGCTATACAAAAACAAATATGCTCTCATTCTATAAACGATACAAAGCTTGTTTTTCAGGTGCTGTACTCTTGCGTTTAGACACTAACTGTTGCCCAGGAAAGCTCTTCTAGCATACTATGTCTTTTACTTTAGGATGAAACATTCCCTATTAAAAATGTAAAAGGGCACATCTTTAGCCATTGTTTATGTACTAAATTATTATTTACAAATTTTGAAATAAATAATACATCCCTACTTATACCGCAAATATAAATTACTTGGTAAAAGCACTGCCTATAGAATAAACAAAGATTTATTTCCCCTCAAGGGAAGTTGTCTGCATAGATGAAGTCTCTCAGTGTATAACAATGGCTCTTATCTCTGGCACCCAGATGGAAACAGCACTCAGGTTTGATAGCATAGGGAGAGTTGCTACAGGCGCTATGGCTGCTTACTTTTTACTCTCCTCAATCTCCAAATATGCCTTGTTCAGATTCCCCTTCCTTGCCATAGAGCTGTGCTCTCAAAAACTGAGAATGACATAATTTCTCTTTTTGATCAGACTGTTTGATAGAAACACTGTTTGACACAAAGTCAAAAAGGGGGGGGGGGCGCAATGTGACTCTGAGTACCTTCTGCTCACCACACAGCACTTTCTGCATTAGCAGACAGGTGAAACATCAAAGGACGACTGAGTAGTGGCCTGCATAGGCTTTTGACCGTCCATGTTTGCACAACAGCAAACTGTACTGAATTCAGTTTTCAGACACACTAACAAAAACATTCAACCAACCAAAAGAAAATGGTGTAATTTGGAGACAGTAATGTACACATGCAGAACAGGACTGGGTATATAAATGATTCAGTTTTCAAAGGGGCTAGCATGTCTGGAACAGGTAGTAGAGGAAGAAACCCCTAGTTCACACTGACTATCATCTTTACGTTTTGCTCTCCATTTCAAAAAGAAACCATTCTAGTGAACGTGGTACTTCACGTTGACTCTGTGGCATTGTGGCATGAGGAGATACGAATCGTAGTCAATGTGAACTAGGGGTCAGCATTGGTATCACAAGTTGAGGAATATGTTATCATGCAGTTGCCAAGCATCTGACAGCCAGCCAAAACAGTAAGAAAAGGTCACCAAACACAGATGTTGGCTTGTAGACACATTTGTAGACACATTTGGCAGATAATATAATATAATATAATATAATATAATATAATATAATATAATATAATATAATATAATATAATATAATATAATATAATATTATATAATATTATATTATATAATATATACCCTGAGTGGTACCTTTTTTACACATCATTTTGGAACTTTGCAGTCTCTCTACAAACTTTGCCTTTAAGTCATGAAATGTGAAGAAAACCGTTCTAGATTAGTAGAACCGTATTCCAGCTTAATCAGATTTACTGATTGGTGGTAGGTTTAAATTTAAGAATAATCAACGCTCAAAGTTAATAAAAGGCTCCTTCAGTAAGTATTAATTTAATTTATCTGATATTTTTATTAAAGAAATTTCCCCTTCAAAGATTTCAAATTATTTATTTCACCTGTTTTGTTAATCCGCTGTCCTTAATGGTGCACCCTCAGGGGACTCGAGCAAAGATGAGTGAGGATGAGTGAGCATTGAGACTGATGTAAATGTGAAGAAATAGGGTCCATGGATGAGATGACAAAAAAGTAAAAGAACTGGGCCAATAAAAAGATTAGGTTTGAGCAACAAATTGTGAGAGAGAAGGAGGGACTTGGAGGGGGGATGCAACTGGGCGCCTTTTCCTGCCTCATGGGAAATCAGCAGCTCACACCCGGTGAGTAAACTAGAGGGCTGCTCTAACATGTCAAAACAAGATCACTAAACCTTTTTGATCGTGGGTTAGATGAAGATGTGATGTCCCACTTGGTTGGAGTGTGATGTTTCATGGCTGGTCTTTGTTTTCAGCTGAAAAATGCATGAATTCTCTCCAGGCTTCTGTGTGTGGGAGCTGGTACTTTTGGCCTGTTTTATTGAAGTTGATGTCTGTGTTGCAGAAATATTACCTATAAATATTCAGACATTGTCCCCGACCAGTAGCTGGCTATTAATCAGAATGAAACAAATGAATGAATGGAAGTTAATATATGTACTTTAGTTGGTGACCGACCTCTGCAGTGAATTGTCTTCATGCTGTGATGGTGTTACACATATCAGTACTTTGTTGAAAATAATGAACAGATGTTTTTTGCCAACTGAAAAGAAAAAAGCCCCACGTTCTTGTTCCTTATCCGCTGAGCTCATAGTAGAATTTCTATTCCATCTGTTTATCTCAGCATAATTTTAATTGAACACCTGTTTTTTATTTGTTACATACCCCCACTGAACTATGCAAGACAATTCAATGTTTTTCAATGTGTTCCTGATGAAAGACGATGCAGAACGTGATGGGGGATTCATAGTTTAACCAATAATTGGTCTGATCATAGAGCAGACTAATTAATTTTGGAATTAATCAGCATTTGTACGAAAGTATATGCAAGGAATGAGAAGAAGTTTCTACATTACAGTTTATACAAACAACATCTGTTCATCCATTGTCTTCTGCTTATCCAATGTAAGACTGCAAGGGTAAAAAGGCTAGGACAGAAACCCACGTGTTCTTCCTCTGAGGAAGAGGAACAATTTTTTCCAAAATATATGGAAAATACCCTTACAAGCAACTTTATTGTAAAGACCTTGCTAGCACTGGGTCGGCCTCCTTTTGCTTTTAGAAATGTCTAACAGTAATGTTTCAGAAATATTCCACATAGATGTTGGTCCTTTTGTTGCTCTGTTTGATTGAGATCTGGGTTCTGTTGAGCTCCATTTGAGTACTTTGTGGCATGGTCCATTGTCCTGCTGGAAGTAGCCATCAGAAAATGGGTGCACTGTAGTCATAAATGGATGGACAAGGTTAGCAACAATACTCAGGTAGGCTATGGTATTTAAGTTGGTACTAAAGTGGGGCCCAAAGTCTGTCAAGCAAATATCCCCCACACCATAACACCACCACCACCAGCCTGAGCCATTGACACAAAGCGGGATGGATCCAAACCTTCATGTTGTTTACACCAAATTCTGACCCAAACATGAATGTTACGCTTGAAATCAAGACTCATCAAACAAGGTAACATTTTTCCAATCTTTTACTATCTGATATTAGCAAGCCTGGGTGAAATGTAGTCTCGGTTTCCTGTCCTTACCTGACAGCAGTGGCACACAGTGTGGTCTTCTTCTGTGGTGTCCCCCGCAGTGGTTATTTATGCTGCTGTTCCCTCTACATCATCTCAAACAAGTATGGCTATTCCCCTCTGATGTCTGACATGAGTAAGACATTTTTGTGCACACAAACCGGATTTAATTTTACAGACCTTTCTTTCTAACTCGAGAAACGGCAGTGTGTAAAAATCCGAGCAGATCAGCAGTTTCTGAAATATTTGGTGACTTCAGTCCCCCATTCTGATTCAGTTTGAACTTCAGCGAGTTGGCTTTCCCACGTCTAGATGCCTAAATGCATTAAATTAGCTGACTCATATGCAGTTTACTAATAAAGTGGCCGGTGAGTGTTTTTAAAACAAAGATTTGTCAAATAAGTTAGGCATGATTGTGTTCTGGACTTTCTGGAACTTCCTGAATTTTAATTGAATGCTTTTGATATAAAACAGTTGGACTTCACTCCCCTGCAGTCTTTAGGAACCTAGTTCCCCTTTTAATGACCTGTCAAAATGCAATGTTTCCTGTGGAGTATTTAACAACATCCATATTTTTTAATTCTCCACAAAGCACACTCTTCTGTCAAACAAACTAGAAAAAACTGTGTTTTCTGCCCCATAATTACACGCCTCTGCTACGATTCTGCACAGAAACATGGATTTTATGCATTTGCTTCCATAACTGGCTAATGCTCTGAGCAGAAAAGACGACCATTTTAGCTCGTTAAATCCAGCCTGTTGTGGTACTGTGTATAATCATGTTGTTATCCATAATTCGGTCATTTTGGTCCCATTTAGGTTTCTCAGAAGGCATTAAAAGGTATCATTCACAAAATATGCTCACAAATAGTTGGGGAGTTGAAAAAAGTTGAAAAACATATGTTTCTGTCTTAAGGCCGTTTTTGTCTTTGCTGCATTGATTAGAAACACACGAACTGGCACCGAAAACACAAAGTCACAGCATTAATAATTTACACAAACTCATGGCCAAAAAAACTTCTTACACAGAGGCAAATTTTGTATAGGTTTACAGGTTAGGTTTTTGTGCTGGCAGCTCATATTGTTTTTTTATTTATTAAGTTGTAATTTAAGCAGAGTCACATGTGCACAGGTGAAGCTTTGAGAGTCTATCAATCTAATTAGCCAACTGTTTGCTCTAAAAGAGGGACAGCGCTTGAAATAATGGGTCTCTTGCTTTAGCAATTGTTATTTTAACAGTAACCGGTAAAGCCATCATCAGTTTGCATCAAAATGGCCTCAACTGCATTCACTTGTTACAAAGAAGATCAAGATATTTAGACATTTGACTGCATTGAAGCAGACCTCTGGACATTCAAAAGGCTTCAGCCAGAACCAGGATCATCACATCTCTAGAAATGGGTTACAGAATCCTGTTGCAAAATCGTGTTGCTTCAAATTTATTTAGAAAGTTGAGTTTAGTTTCAACAACAACTCATCCAGGAGGTCAAAGAAAACCCAGAACAACATCTAAGGCTCTGCCAGTCTGACGTGTCTCAATTAAGGTCAGAGTAAATGAATCAACAATGAAAAAGAGAAACAAAAATGGTATCCACCGGAGAATTCTATGGTCAGAACCCCTGCTGACCCTCGTACTCGTCGTCTTCTGCTGCATCCGAGACCGGGTCACGGGGACAGCAGACTCAGTAGAGACACCCAGACGTCCCTCTCCCCAGACACCTCCTCCAACTCGTCCGGGGGAATCCCAAGGCGTTCCCAGGCCAGATGAGAGACATAGTCCCTCCAGCGTGTCCTGGGCCGTCCCCTGGGCCTCCTCCCGGTGGGACGTGCCTGGAACACCTCCCGAGGAAGGCGTCCAGGAGGCATCCGGTATAGATGCCCGAGCCACCTCAACTGGCTCCTCTCGATGTGGAGGAGCAGCGGCTCTACTCCGAGCCCCTCCCGAATGGCCGAGCTCCTCACCCTATCTCTAAGGGAGTGCCCGGCCACCCTATGGAGGAAGCTCATTTCAGCCGCTTGTATCCGGGATCTCGTTCTTTCGGTCATGACCCAAAGTTCATGGGCATTGGTGAGGGTAGGCTCACCAATGCCTGGTAAATCGAGAGCTTCGCTTTTCAGCTCAGCTCTCTCTTCACCATGACGGATCGGCACAGCGCCCCCATTACTGCGGCAGCCGCACCGATCCGTCTGTCAATTTCCTTCTCTATTCTTCCCTCACTCGTGAACAAGACCCCGAGAGACTTTAACTCCTCTACTTGAGGCAGGAACTAACGTCCAACCTGAAGAGGACAAGGCACCCTTTTCCGGTCGGGAATCATGGCCTCGGACTTGGAGCGGATCTTCTTCCCAGCCGCTTCACACTCCGCTGCTAACCGCCCCAACGTATGCTGTAGGTCTTGGCTAGAGGGGGCCAGCAGGACCACGTCATCTGCAAAAAGAAGAGACGAAATCCACTGGTCCCCAAACCAGACCCCCTCCGGCCCTTGGCTGCGTATAGAAATCCTGTCCATAAAAGTTATGAACAGGACCGGTGACAAAGGACAGCCCTGCCGGAGTCCAACATCCACTGGAAACAGGTCCGACTTAGTGTCGGTAATGCGGATCAAACTCCTGCTCCGTTTGTACAGAGACCGGATGGCCCCTAATAAAGGGCCCCCAACTCCATACTCCTGCAGCACCCTCCACAGGGCATCATGAGGGTCACAGTCGAATGCCTTCTCCAGGTCCACAAAACACATGTGGACCGGTTGGGCAACCTCCCATGAACCCCCCACTGTGGTACAGTGTTCCACGGTGTGATAGACACCAGCTCCCCCACGACCCAGTACGGAAGAAGCGGATATAGAAAATGGATGGATGGAGGATCTGAAACATTTCAGTGGGATAAAAAAGTAAAATAATGAAGGAGCAAATATTATATTAGGATAGACAACACAAGACTGATGCAAAGTCATTTTCTCTGTTGAATCCTTGTCTCGCTTATTTGGGACATCAAGAGAAACCTGAGAGGTAACATGGGTTCTGTGTGGTGCTGACAGTGTCATAATGTGGGTTTCTGTTGGACCAATATGCAGGGAAGAACTCCTGAAGCTCGAAGTTTGCAGGTAAGACGACACTTTATTGCTCACGGCTTGGACACGGACAGGGTACCAGGCGAGCACACAAACACAAACAACACATAAGGAACCAGCAGGGAACAAAGGAAACAAACAGGCTTAAATACAAAACTGGTCAGCAGGGGGAACCAATGACACACGTGACCAGACAATCAGGGGAAAACACAGAACAGGTGTGGGCTTGGGGTGCAGGGAGACAGAAAACAAAGGACTAGACCAGGTAAAATAACAAAACAACAAACTCAAGAACTCGTCTTACCTGCAAATCTCGAGCTTCAGGATTTCCTTCCCCACATATTGGTCTAACAGAAACAAATGGGTCACCATCAGTAGGAGTTTTGCTCCAGATGTTGGTATCCAACATGTCAGAGAGAATCACAGAAGAAATTATATGGTAAAAACATTCAAAAAAATCAAAAAATGTTGAAGCCACATGACAGCATGTGTGTTTTCAGGTCAGACCACCTCCTTAATTGTTTTAATTGGGGGCAAGGTGTAACTTTTAGAAATATGCAGCATCACTGAGATTTCTCACTGCCCCTTTGGTGTTTGGATCCTAGAAAACCACAAATATAATCCCTCCATAAGGGGTACTGCTGAAACCGGCTGACAGACTATAAATTTCACTCAGCAATAAGTCTATTTATTATCACATCACCAGATTCCCCATTTCCCTCTCAGTTAGCTGTAGGCACAGGTCCATCTTCACACTACTGGGGAATCATGAGAAAGATAAATCTGCAGGTTCTTTAGCAGCGTTGCGCATTACGGCCCGCAGGACGAGCAATGAATCGCTGATTAGATTGGGATGCTGTTTGTCTGAGCGTGTGCGTGTTCACTTTTACAAGGGCATTAGGTGTGTTTGTGTCTGTACAGGGACTCATTTGTTCGATCCCGCCAAACAAACTAAATATACCTATTTCCTGCTCGCTTCTGTTCCCCAAGAAAACAAAATACCCACCGCAGAAGTAATCTGCATCCCATTTTCTATCAGAGCATGAAG
This sequence comes from Crenichthys baileyi, assembly GCA_036173005.1. NCBI lineage: Eukaryota > Metazoa > Chordata > Actinopteri > Cyprinodontiformes > Goodeidae > Crenichthys > Crenichthys baileyi. The sequence continues at coordinate 400,053 of JAHHUM010000874.1, forward strand.
CAGAGATCCCACATGGTCCGGTTTTAATGCTGCTGATGGATCTGCTCTCCAAGCCCACCTCAGTGGGGGAATTTACTTAAAAAGTTTGCCCGGCTTTAGCCTTAAGCTCATCACTTTTTCCCATGCTTTTTGATTTTTTAGGCATTGATTGAGAGGAAATACCAAAGATTTTAGTGTTGTCAGAATATAATCATGAAGTTTTAGAAACTAAATTTAAAACAGACTACCATTGGGTCTTTGCAAAGATATAGACTGGAACCTGTGTCTGATGACAATCTGATTTAACAGTTTCTTAAACATGTTTTTTTTTTCACTAATAATAATCAATAATAGATTAGATGCAGTTTATTAATTTATTTTAACAGCAAACTATTGACAAACCTATATTACCATCATGATTTGTTGTTTTAGAACAAGTACCATTTATTTTAGGGATAAATTGCACCTAAAGTCCCTTCACTGTTAGCATACAGGAAGCTGGCTGGGGCGTTTTTAATTAACTTTTTTTTTATTGGTGCAAACATGAAACATAACATAGGTAAAAGCAGATATTTACACGCATTACATATTAGTGTGAAATGTGTGAATCAACCCCAGAACAAAATAAGAAATCGTCATTATCCAGAGTGAAACGAATCATTTACTAACAGGTGCTGAAAGGCCACTCAGTGAGTAGAAGTCAAACTTCAAAAGCAACATAATACTGTTACCATAAATTTTTGGATATGTGTCATGTAATCAGAAGAAAATCAAAGGGTCTGGCTTTAGTGGCTGTTGTTACATTTAGAGGACAAATTGGCTAGCTTGTTGTTCTCAAGTAGCTTGTTGTTCTCAACAACAAGCTAATTTAGCTGTGGCGGCAGCTAGTCACTTCAGGAGAAACTGGTTCACTTAAAATAAATTCAATCATGAGGAAAGAACATTGTCGGGAAATATTGAGGTAACATCTCAAAATATAAGGCTGGTAGTTTAAACTTGGGCACAAATGGGTCTTTCAAATACACAATGTCCTCCAAATTAGATGAAAAGTGGTTATGGACAACAAAGTCAATGTTTTAGAGTGGCCATTAAAAAGCCACGCTCTCTGCCCCATAGAAAATGATAGAAAATGTGTTGGCAAAGCTGAAAAAATGTGTGTGAGCAAGACCACCTTCAAAGCTGACCCAGTTACACCAGTTCTGTCTTGAGGTTTGGGCCAAAAGTCCAGCTAACTCCTGTGAGAAACTTCTGAAAGTACACCCAGAACTTATGACCAAGTCATACAGTTTAAAAGATATTTTTACCAAATACTTAGGAAATGTATGTACGCTCCTGAATTCGAATGAAGGGAAAAAAATCTCCCACTCATTAATCTGACATTTTTCAAATAAAAAAAAGTTTTAAAATGCTACCTAACCTGAAAAAGAAGTTTAGTCTGATTTTATGTTAGTGAGAAACAGATGTTATGTTTCTCTTTTATAGAGTAAGTGAGTAAGTGGGAGTTGTAGTTGTTACCTGTAGGTCGTGTTTAACTAACGACTGTGCTTCCCAGCCTCTGTCTTCAAGCACACCGCGTTGCATGCATCCACACTCAGTGAGCTCAGCCAACTGGGACGTGTCCTCCAGAGTCGGCTGTGTAGCCCCTCTTTCACATAAAAACTTTCACCATCCATACATCATCATAAAAAACCTCGATTACAGTGCATGAAGCTTCAAAGAAAATGGAGTTTTCCTTGAACATGAGAGGCTGTTTGCAAATAAGCACACAGCCATTGTTGTACTATGCTGTCCTCAGATGTCCCAGTGGTTTTGTTCTTGTATTGTTTTCCATCTCTCATGTCTGTTCATCGCTGAGGAGTTTGTGTTTAACAGAACTTGTATATTCTTTGAATCTGTCCCGAACTCACCGACCACAACAAGCTACACATCTTCAAGAGGAATAACATGAAGAGATATTTTTAGAGGTTAAACCATATTTTAAACTATTTCTCTTTTTGTCTCCCTAGTCACATAAACTGGACAACACAATCTATCACCACTCTGTTCGTTTCCTCGGTACCGCTACTGTTCTTTTATGCTTGCCTCCATTTTATACATCTTAGGAAATACAATGAGCTTCATCTCGTACTGTGTACATGCATTAGTTTGCATATATGGTTTTTATATGCTTGCAAATGAAGAGTTAATAGTGGATGAAAGGATAGCTGGATGGCACTATTAACGATGGCAGATTTTGAATCAAATAGGCCCTAACTCTAACTTCTTTATCCAATCTGTCTGGACATTCAAAGAAACCCATATCCTCAGCTTACTAAACAACGCAGAGGTGCCTTTCCTTATGTAATCACTCCCACATACAGAGCACCAAGCCTCATTAACCTTCTGGCAGGGAGAACTCGTGAGCCACTTCTAAAAGCCCTGCTCCACTGTTGCCTCTATTGTCAGCCTTAGTATTCCTCTCTTAAAAGCATCCAGCTCAATCATCACCATCATTGTCTGATAATAGACGCTTTGTTGGAGCTTTTTTAAAGCAACATGCTGCTTTGCACTGTAGCTTCACTGAAGACTGAAACTGAGACTTTTTCTCTAATTTAAATGCAGCAGAAATCTGTTTTTCCTGTTGGTGTTTGAAATGTTCCATCCAGTCTAAAAACAGGCACACATCTCCTCTGCTTGAAAACTTTTGACTCCTTAAAACTCCATCCCTGCACAGTTTTCCCTCACACAGCTGCAGCTTCTCAGTCGGTGGGTTCCTAATTATTTGTTGGCTTTTCTTCAGCTTCTGAAAACAAATTGTTGCTGAAATGCTGCTATTGCCAACAGAGAAATCATTTGGATGCCAACAACCCTCAGAAGGTGAAAGCTGTTGTCACAAAAAGTGAACATTTGGAGAGACATGTTCTCAGCATGCATGAGATAAACCAAGCTGCTCAGGTAGAACGTCAGGTCAATGTTTATTTCCTAAATGAATGATGGTTAAAATGGCTACAATATGGCTACAATGAATGATGGTTAAAACGGCTACGAATGTTTTCCAGGGGGCCATTTTGCAGTCTGTTCAGCAGTATTTTGTTTTGGGGATGTTATCTGAAAGTTAATTGCTGTAAATACCACACATTAAATTGGTGGACTTTTATTCTTCTCCAGCTTTAGTTTGAGTAGATTTCTTCTAGTTTCTTATTTTCTAGAAACAAAGTGATGTGATAAAAACTAATGACAAATCAAGAGGAGGTTGCATTAAAATAGTGGCCTGAAAACTAATATCTGATTTAAAATAAGTAGTGTTACAAACGTTGTTGAACCTGTTGGGGAACTGTTTGTGTACAAAGTTGAGCTTGTTTTCAGTCTAAGTTTTAATCCAAAGCTCTTTGTGCCGTTGATGGACTGGATGGTCGTAGTTTTCAAAGTTGGGAACTTTAAACCATCCCCTTTATCAAAGTGTCTAGAAGACGTAGTTAGGGTTAGCTCTGGAAGCCATGTTTCTTAACCTTGAAAAAGGTGAAATGCTTTGGCTGCAAGTGAAGATGTTCAGATGGATTTGGTTCATGAATGATGGCAGGATCTAGCAGGAGATGGACTGAGGGAAAATGACTTTTTGTCTCCAGTAATGAGGGCAACAACTGAGCAATCGGAGAGCCCCCATTTTTAAAAGTCAGGGTGCATGTTTCTGCTCCTTCATGTTTTGAATCAAACAATTGTGATCACCATCTGCAGTCCAACAAATTTACAGTCTGTTACAGTCAGACTTCACGTGTGTACCAAATTTGCCAAAAAAAAACTACAGACTGCTCCAAGGTTTTGGAAAAAATTACACAAAAACCTTGTCCTTTCTCGGACTGTTGTAGCTCCGACGTTTTTAACAGGAGAAACACAGAAATATAACTTTAAACAGGTGGGAAAGCTAAACTCTAAATGACCGAATTGTCAGTCAGTCATTTTCTACTGCTTATTCCATAGTGGGTCACGGGGAGCTGGTGCCTATCTCCAGCAGTCTACAGGCGAGAGGCTGGGTACACTCTGGACAGGTCGCCAGTCCATCGCAGGGCAACACACAAACAGACACACTCATTCATACACCTAAGGGCAATTTAGAGTGACCAATTAACCTAACAGGCATGTCTTTGGACTGTGGGAGGAAGCCAAAGTACCTGGTGAGAACCCACGCATGCACAGGGAGAACATGCAAACTCCATGCAGAAAGACCCCAGCTGGGAATCGAACCCAGGACCTTCTTGCTGCAAGGCAACAGTGCTACCAACTGCGCCACCGTGCAGCCGAAAGATATTTTAGAAAGGTTTTAGTCTCCATAGCAACATTTCAAAGGAGGAAATACATTAATGAGTTTTGATAATTAGTTTTTACGCAATCAGTTTGAATTTTGTTTCGGATTTTACAGTTTTCAGTCACATTATGTCTTGGCCCTTAGAAATATTGAGAAACCTTTTGTTAAGAACTGACTTTCGTGCCTAAATTTTCTTCTTTAATCATACTATTTATACACCGAGACATATGCATTTATTATCTTGTTTCACCCAGGGCTTCTCTCACTCCTATAACTCTGGCCTGTTACCACACTGTGTGTAGTATTTACATTTAAAGTAGAATTTCTTCCTATTATATTTCACCTCTGAATTAAACTGGCATCTTTAACCTGTCATGTCTACATTATAAACACTGTAGATGCATATATGGCCACCAAGATGGTTCATGGTTTTTTGTTTTTAAAATGAATGATATATTTTTTATACAGACTATTTCAGGCTTAAATTCTGATCTGAGGTTCTGTCTGCCGATCTCTAGAGTGGTGTTATGGGCTCCCTGCTACATCTGCTTCTCAGGAAAATCACGAATTACTGTAGCAACCACTGACTCAGCACTTTCTGACACTGGTTAGTGTCAGAAAGATTTCTCAGCAAGTTCTTTATTTTTCCCCATCATTCATGAAGTTCTGATACTTTTAAAAATTCTACCCTGTGAGGATCAGGCGAATGTGGACTGGATGCTGGTCCTTATTTATTAAGGCTAACAGAAGGAAGTTGGTATCTTTTATCATTTTGGCTTGTTGCTGCCTTGACAACCTTTGATTTTCTGATTTCACAGGCTGTTACTTGTGTCATTGCATAGGTCCTCTTCATTTCTGGGGAGCTCACCCAGGTTTCATGCATAGATGATCTCTGTAGCAACAGTGCTCACTCTACCCCGTTTCTGTGTCGCCAATAAGCGGCCACACATCCATTCACGATCACGTTTCCCTTTTACCATTATGTAGAAAATACTTCCTTGACAGCTCCAGAAGATCTGCGTTGTCCATATATGGTACTCACTTCCTGCTTTTAAGGGAGATGTGGCTAAAAAGAGTTTTTAAGTCCTCTTAAAGTGGTTTTACAATGAATTAAGAACTTTAGAATATAATAGAAAAGATAATAATACATTATGTTTTATAACTTCAATATTTACTGGCTTTATGTTTTTAAAATATGATACTGGGCCCTTACCTACCAACCTTTTCACTACATAACAATGTTTACCACCTTTAAATGGAGTTTGGAGCATTTAAAAAAATAATATTAGAACCATAGAGGGAAGGAGTTAATAGCAACTCATGAAGAGTGACTCACGTACAGCCGTAGTTCAGGGTTTACTGTATTTATTTTAAAAAGCCAGTGAGCAGCCCATGAGTAAATGTCGCTGCTTGATGAACTGTGCCACATTAGGACTTCAAGCTTGGATGCGTCTGTGGTAATTAAGGCAGAAAGGCATCTCTTGGTCAGAGATGGACAGTTTGGGAGAGATGTATCCACGCTGAGTGAATCTGTCAGGAGGTTCAGAGGTGTTTTTCCAGCGACTCAAAAAGCCTCCTGGAGAGGATGATGTTGATGATGATGATGATGATGATGATGATGGTGGAGGAGTTGAATGCGATCATTGGGGGTCCTTAGGAGTGTAAATCTGCTCCGTTCTGTGTGAGAAGTTAAATCTCTGCTCCTCTGTTTTTCCACAATAACTAACAGGTTTGTTTTCTCCTTCTCTTTTCCATTTGCTGTTGCCCTGCTGGCTGATGGTGGCCTCATCATTTAGGTAAGTCATACACACACAATCACTTTCAGACTGCTGCCCACTTGCTTGAAACATCTTTATGAGGAGATCCATAATGGCTTGGATAACCTCCACATACACTGTAATTCAACCTTGATAGAAAATGACCTGAAGTGTGTAGGCATGTAGAGAGCTGGGATGGATTAAGCAGAGCCTTGCCCATATAATTAGCATTGCTAGTCACAGGGTTGTTTTGCAGGAACGCGTCTTAATAAGTGGCTGTTGGTTTTGATGGGGAGGCTGTGACTAAGAAAAGCTCAGAGGCACGAGGTCAGGTCAGCAGCTCTCGTAGCGCTTCTTGAAGGGCCACGGGTCGCATTTAATATTCATCATCACTCTGGAGACAACAGGGAACATCTCCACATTACCCTGTGTTTCGAAAGCCAGTGAGTGTGTCACATTGTCTCTGAGAGCAGGAACAACACATCATTCAGGATGAGACAATTTCAAATTATAGAGATGGTACACTCTCTGCCCTAAAGTTAATCTCCAAGAGAGTCATGGTATGGATTAGGTCAAATAACTCCTAGTTCCTTCACAGTCTGGAAAACTGTAGAAAAATATGTGTTTCAAGACTTTCCAGTGCCTTGCAAAAGTATTTATACTCTTTAATATTTTTAACACTTTGTCACATTAGAACTACAAACTTCATTGTTTTTTATGAGAAGCAAAATGAAATAAGATTTTAGTATGTCATGCATTTTCATTCAATCCTCTTTACTGTAATTAAATCTATTCAGCCAAAGGCCTTCAGAGTATCCCTGTGTGCAGATCAATCTCAGTATAAATCCAGAGGTTCTGTGAAGTTCTTAGAGGTTTATTAGAGAACATCAGAGAACAAACAGCATCATGAAGACCAAGGAACACAGCAGGCAGGTCAGAGAGGATGTTGTGGAGAAGTCTAAAGCGGGGTTAGGCTCTAAAACAATCTCCCAAGCTTTGAACACATCACAGAGATATGCACCATCCATCAACTGAGCATGAAAACAACGTCACAACGGCAAACCTACTAAAACATGGCCATTCTCCTAAACTGTCAGGCAGGGCGAGGAGAAGCAGCCGAGAGGATCATGTTAACTTTGGAGGAGCTAAAGTTCAGGTGGAAGAATCTGATAACTACAATCTACACAATTCTCTGTGTAGAAGAAAGTCATTGTTGAAAGAAACCATAAGAAGTCCTGTTTCAGAATCAACCCTTGATACTTGGGGGAAGGTTCCGCTTCCAGTCGGACAGCAACCCTAAACATACAGCTGGAGCTAAAATGGAATGGCCTGGATAATAATTAGGATATATGTATGTGTTAAATGGCCCAGTCAAAGTAAAGACCTAATACAGTTGAGAATCTGTGGCAGATTTTTCTATCCAGTCTGATTGAGGTTAACCTATTTTAGGAAGAATGTGCAAAAACGTCATTCTCTAAATGTGCAAAGCCTGTAGACACAGACGAGACTTGCAGCTATAATTGCAGCGAGATGTGGTTCTACAAAGTAAAGACTCAGGGGGACTGAGTACAAATAATAAACACGGGTTTAAACACTAGCTTGTGTTAGCGTGTTACATAAAATCATGATAAAATACATTGAAGTTTGTAAATAACATTGTAAAATGAATAAATGTGGAAAAGTTTAAGAGGTATAAATGTTTTTGCAAGGCAATGCATTCTCTTTTCCAAAGTGTTTTGCTAAATGAAAAGATGAAAAGGGAGGAATAAAAAGTAAACTTTCTGTTTATTAACAAACATTAAAAACTATTAAATTGGTAAAAATAAAAAAATGATGCGTCAATCATGAAAGTTATCTTTTCTATCATCTCTGCCTCCATGAAGCTTTTGCCACACTGCAGAGCTCACTTCAGCTGAGGTTGAACTTCTATGTGGTTCCTACACCCCAGCAGAAATTACACTCTCTGCTTGACAAGACGAGCTGGTGTTCAAATTTTAATGAGCGTCCGGAGAGGCTGAGGAGGCGGTCTTGTTTACCACCATTCTCTGAGTAGTGTAGGTACAAAATATTGATGATACAAGGTGGGTGTGGGAAATGTAGGCGAGGATGCCTATTTCATCTCCTCTGTCAGAACCGGCCAGTAAATTCCTTCTTGGTTCTGTTGAACTGACACATCCAAAGGTTATCCTGCTTTTTAAGCACTTAGCTCCCCCGTCATTAATAGAGGTCAGTGTTTGAAACACACTAGGAGGTAAAGCTTTAGGTTTCCTCTGTTCTGTAGGGAGGTAAGTAGTAGATAACAAGCACACAGAGAGATTGTTTAATCTATCTATCTATCTATCTATCTATCTATCTATCTATCTATCTATCTATCTATCTATCTATCTATCTATCTATCTATCTATCTATCTATCTATCTATCTATCTATCTATCTATCTATCTATCTATCTATCTATCTATCTATCTATCTATCTGTCTGTCTGTCTGTCTGTCTGTCTGTCTGTCTGTCTGTCTGTCTGTCTGTCTGTCTATACTTAGTTAATTTCCAGATACACATTTGCATACTTGTTTTTTGCACTGATCGGGGTTTCCATGGCAACCAGCCAGGTCTGCTGGATTTTGTAAACAAGCCAGGAAAATGGTACAATAATTTGTTATTATAAATGTCATTATAAAATTGATGGAGTTACGTGCACATGAATCAAACTGTCTTTGTAGGGAAGGTTAAAAAAACAAACAACCTGCCTAGTAATAAATTATTCTAGCAAATACAAGCAAATTCTTACAGGCTTTCTGTGAACACAGAAATGCACCAGTTTGTTAAATCTACCAAGGACTCACACATAAATTTACAGAAAATACGCTTATAAAAACAAACCCATTTTTAAAAGTGACTCTTTTACCTTGACTGTAGTTGCTTGCAGGTTTTTGTAAATTGATTTCTCTAATTAGTAAATGCTTACATCTTTATAAGCATCACAATCCTTATTGATTGTAAATAGTTGATTAAAGTAATAAGACCAAAATAGGTCTTATCTGGAGTCTGTTTAGTTCCGCTGCTGGTGATTTAAAGCTTTGTAAGCACCAAGTCCACATCTATGCCATTGTGCTGAAGCGACAACAAGAGGTCATGGTCTCCATGTGTATTATACACATTCTGCTAAAGTTCAAACTAGCAGTATCGTCACCAATAGCATTTCCTTTTTCCCAAGCATCTTTCTTAAGATGCAACTATCTCCTTCAGGCCAGTCTTGTAAGGACTTTAGGACCAGTGTCTCTGTGTTGTCATGGATGTAGAAGATTATCACAGTACCCTGAAAAGAAAGAATCTGAGGCAGTTTTGGTTCACGATATATCCACACTCCCATTGTTTTAGACCTTCAGAAAGAGATCAAATACTTCTTGGAAAGGGGTTAGTCAGTTCTGAAACAAAATGAAAGTGAATTCTTTTTAAAACCACTGTTTAATAAAAGCTGCTGAAAGACATTTGCATGAACAGCTCTGCCCATGTATTCAACATTGAGTAATCCAGGGAACAGTTGACAGGGAGACCTGCTGAACCATGACATTGTTACGCCTCCCCACCATCATTACTGCCTTCCACCCACAGCAGATACTTTGTCAGATGAGATTTCTGCATCTTCTTAGAAATGTCAAGCAGGCTATTAATGGACGTTGCTAATTTACGAGCTTCTCTGCATTGTTTCCTCACCTCCTTCGATTCTGCCCTGGTGATGTTATGCAGTGATGCACATGGTCAGATTCCAGATGAAGTTGCCCAGAGTCTAAACAAAGCAGGTGGCTGTCGGTGGAGATGAAGCCCTGCTATTTTTGTTTGTGTCCCACCACAATTTGAGTTTATTAGGTTGTAAATCTTACACATCATTCACAGTTCTCTTGTTTACATTGCCCTATTGTTATTCCACCTAAAATAGACCAAAGGCCTTTAAACATTACCACCATTTCTGCATAAACATTTCACTTCACACAACTTTATCAGAGAGAAAAAACGACACACTACGAAAGCATTTTCCCGGAAGAAAACAATGCATGATTCGCTTTTCTCTTCTCTGAAGACTAATAAGTAATATTGGAGCAACTGTCTACAGAAACGCATTTATTTTGAAGCATATCAATTAGCTTTGCTTTTCAGTTGACGCCTCATCAAAGTACTTCACTGCATTATACAGTGTTATCGTGTCTCTTTCCTGACATAAGAAGCTTATGTGAAAGCAGCGGTCTCTAATTTGCGCTATATTGACTAAGAAGTTTTGCATAGTTACAACTCCCCAGAAATTATTTTATGTTATGACTTTTTCATCTTAAGCAGGTTTACAGGAATCTCTTGTTCTAGTTATTCATGATCTTTTCTTCTGATTAGCTAATCCTTCAAACACAGGCAGCATGCGATGTACTTCTATATATTACCAATATTACATCAGCATCCTCAGCAAATTAAATACATAAATAAGAAACTATAGAACAGACTCACTGCAACAATTATCTGCAAAGAGGTTTGAAACAAGGAAAAACTGCTAAGTGTTTGAAATAGCGACTCATTAATTTGGGCTTCTACTTTTCTACCTTGCTGTAGCAGCTAGCTGTGCTGGAATGGAAATGGTAGCTTGTATTTAAACAGAAAACAAGAAGAAGAGTGGGAAAAAAAACTTTCCAGCAAAGCTAGCTCATACTAGCTTTGCTGCACTGCTAATGCTTGCTCATATGCATTTTTTCAGAAAAAAAAGAATTAAAAGGGCATAAAATATAAGGGATATAAGGGATAGGATTATGATTAGTGATTAATTAATATTTTTCAAAATTATAATTAAAAATCATAATTCAGAAAAATAATTTTCTGAACCAAAAATCATTGCTCGTACTCGTACTCGTACTCGTCGTCTTCCGCTTATCCGGAACCGGGTCGCGGGGGCAGCAGACTCAGCAGAGACACCCAGACGTCCCTCTCCCCAGACACCTCCTCCAGCTCCTCCGGGGGGAGCCCAAGGCGTTCCCAGGCCAGCCGAGAGACATAGTCCCTCCAGCGTGTCCTGGGCCGTCCCCTGGGCCTCCTCCCGGTTGGACGTGCCTGGAACACTTCCCGAGGAAGGCGTCCAGGAGGCATCCGGTATAGATGCCCGAGCCACCTGAACTGGCTCCTCTCGATGTGGAGGAGCAGCGGCTCTACTCCGAGCCCCTCTCGAATGGCTGAGCTCCTCACCCTATCTCTAAGGGAGTGCCCGGCCACCCTACGGAGGAAGCTCATTTCAGCCGCTTGTATCCGGGATCTCGTTCTTTTAGTCATGACCCAAAGTTCATGGCCATAGGTGAGGGTAGGAACGTAGACCGACCGGTAAATCGAGAGCTTCGCTTTTCGGCTCAGCTCTCTTTTCACCACAACGGACCGGCACAGCGCCCCCATTACTGCGGCAGCCGCATCGATCCGTCTGTCGATCTCCCGCTCCATTCTTCCCTCACTCGTGAACAAGACCCCAAGATACTTGAAACTCCTCCACTTGAGGCAGGAACTCCCCTCCAACCTGAAGAGGACAAGGCACCCTTTTCCGGTTGAGTACCATGGCCTCTGACTTGGAGGAGCTGATCTTCATAAATACATAAATAAGAAACTATAGAACAGACTCACTGCAACAATTATCTGAAAAGAGGTTTGAAACAAGGAAAACTGCTAAGTGTTTGAAATAGCGACTCAGTAATTTGGGCTTCTACTTTTCTACCTTGCTGTAGCAGCTAGCTGTACTGGAATGAAAATGGTAGCTTGTATTTAAACAGAAAACAAGCTCATACTAGCTTTGCTGCACTGCTAATGCTTACGAATAGAAATCAGAGATGCACTCTGGTGTTGTGATTATGGGCTCAGAAGCACTTAATAATTACAATTAGTTAATTATAATTAATAATTGATCATTATAATTATAATAATTATTGATATGATTGCCCCAAATCTTGAACAAAGGGTCATAAAGCTCTGAGGCGGGATGTCGGTGGAAAAACTCCAGTAATAAAACTGGAACAAAGGAGTGGTCAGGCCACGAGGCCCAGACAGCAGCTGCCTTGAATGAAAAACTTTTAAAAGTCCAACTTCTAACTCCTGGCTGATTTGGGATCAGCTGGACAAAAACATGAACATGCACCTTGCTGATCACATCCACGCTCTGCGATTCAGCAACACTTGCACAGCAAATCAAAACAGCTCAGTATAAAACACTTCAATCAATATTGCATGCAACAGGTTGGTCACCTTGGATTAACTACTGGTGATTCTAAATCACTTTAAACTATGCCTCACCCTGCCCAGACCTCTAAATACACCTACGAAATTACTTTGACGTTGATTTCTTCTCTTCACCGGCTTAAGGATGGGTCGTAGGTCTGAAGAAAAACAGGGGGGGGGGACAGGACACCAGAGCGTCACGCATCCGTGATCAACTCAAAAAAGGTAAACTTCTCATCCGTCCACAACGGGTAAAATATGAGGAACCGTTGCAGTCAACTGAATCAATAAGGAGGAAAACTCATTTCCTTGGACACAAACCTCTGTGGGATTTCAGCTGCGCCAGAGTGTTGGCGTGGTCTTCAATCGGTTATGAATCTTCTGACCTTCTTGTATCAGAATTCAAGCTTTCAAGCTCTTCTGGGAATGGCCGTGTGGAGGAAAAGTTCGCCTGCAAGCTTTTGTCTCTCCAGATATGCGCCTCTGTTGCGCGGTCTGTTGAGACACGCTGGAATGGCCGTGGAAACTTTGTTTCCTCAGCTTTTTATAGCTCTGGTGACGTCAGCTTTGATGTCCATCGTTGTGACAAACTGCTGAGTTGGGCATGTAGAACTGCGCAGTCCAGTCGGTCTGTCCAACTAAAATGGATGACCCCAACAGTGTTGTAGCTAACTGTGCTGCAGTGCTACTATTAGGCTGTATGAACAGGGGAAACATGAAGAGCTACTTTTAACCCTGCTGTCTTTTAGTCATTCTTCATAACAGAGGACAATAAAAGAACCGTGCTTATTTACACTTATGGTTATTTACATAAAAGCTGATGCTAGCTTCTATGTAAATAGGTACAACAAACAATGATTATCTTCAATGTATCTTCAAATATTTTCTATTGTATTATATCAGATTTTAGGGATGCACCAATATGCAAATTTGTTTTGGCTGATAATCGATATTTACTGGTATTATATATATTTCCCACCCTTTCAACACCATAAAAAAACGACCACAGCGCTGACATTGCTTGTATGCTTCAGTGAAACATCCCACAATCCTGTTAAAAAGGCAGGCTATGACCATACTAAGCCACTGTTTTTAAAATCTAATATTATGAAATTTCATGATTTGGTCCACTACAAAATAATGCAAATCATGTATAAAGCAAAATTAATCTTACTCTGTGTCCAAAGATTCTTTACATTATATGAATCCATATATGATTTGCGAGGTATGTAAATGTACTAAACCACAAGCTGGAAAAGAGATTAAAAGGAGGTTTGTTTCTGTTTTTGGAGTTAAATAATGGAACGACGCAAACATGGATTTCCGAATGTGTAATTTATTATTGTTTTAAAAAAAATCATAAGTGGGACAATATTTGAAGGGTAAATAACTTTCTATTTTTGTAGTGCATCAGGTATAATTCTTATTTCTTTTTCTGAGTATAGATTCCTATATGAATGTTAATTCATAGACGAATGTTGATAGGTAGTTTATTAACATAAGCATTGTGCTCCTGCCTGTCCCTTTTCAGTCATCATCCTGTTATTGTTTGTCATGTTGTCTGTAATGTTGACAAGAAATTATTTGATGATTGACAATATAAATGAATAATAATTACAAAAATTGTTTATTGTGCATAACTAGTTTTTCAGTTTAGGTTTTTTAGGGTCAAGTATTTAAAAGTAGTGTCTTAAAAACTTCGAACCCTACATTTATGGAAGCAAAGATTCCTGGGTGATTTGTTGGCGGTGGTAATTACTACTAGAGGAATGATCAGTCTGCTTTTCAGGCCTGTCGATATCTTCTCTAAGGGTGCCGTGATGGACTGGTGACTCACTGGTCGCCTTTTACTGCAAGCTTTCAGGTCCATCCAAGGCAAAGGCTTCACAATTGCTTGGTAAACATAGCCAGTGGCTTTAATCTATGATGTCAAAGAAAGCAATATGTGTGGAAATGGTTGTCTTTCTAAAGACTTGGCAGAGATGTTCTTCAGAACTATTTACACTACAGGTCAAAAGTTTTAGATACACTTTCTCATTTAGTGGTTTTCTTTATGTTTATGACTATTTACATTGTACATAGACTCTCACTGAAGGCATCAAAACTGTGAACAAATATATATGGAATTAAGTAGCAAATAAAAAATTGAGAAGAAAAGAAGAAAAAGATGAAAGAAAAACAAGCTGGAAAACTTTTTCAGATGACCACCTCATGAAGCTCATGGAGAGAGCGCCAAGAGGGCAAAGCAGTCATCAAAGCAAAGGGTGACTATTTGGAAGAATATAAAATATAGAAATGTTTAGAGTTATTTCACACTTTTTGTTTTTCTATATAATTCTATGTGTGTTTATTCATAGTTTGATGCCTTTGGTGAGAATTTATAATGTAAATAGTCAGGAACGTAAAGAGACCCATTAAGTGAGAAAGTGTATCTAAAACATTTGAAAGGTAGTGATGTTTTCAAGAATTAATTGGAAACTGTGTTTGGATTTTTTAATGCGTCTTTTCCTTTTCACAACAACAGTAACCAGGATATTTAGTAAGAAGGGTTTTGTACCATTTTTACACTGGATTTTAGTGAATATTTCCCCGTGGAGTTGAACTATTTATTGTCTTATGTCTTAATAGGATAGATAGTTGTAGTTTTGGGGGAAACTGCTTGAGTTCCAGTGTTTAATAAAGTCCTCATCATCTTGTTCTCTTTCAGTGGACAGATGGTATTTTCAACAAAAATGTCACTTGGTTTTTCCATCACTGCCTTTCCTTTGGGCCAGTAATTGAAATGTCTTCATTTTGGATCCATATACAGTCATTATTAGACCAAAAAGCCAATATCTGAAAATGTCAGTATGTCCACAAGCCTATAAGTGTTTCTTTACAGAGCAGATGAAGGAGAGGAAGTAAGAACAGAGAGATAAAGAGGTAGGCGTGCAGCCTATGGGATCCCTTCTTCAGCAGTCAGTTTGCTAAGCTTCAGCTTGCTATTATGCAATATGGCTTCTGCAGGAGGAGATGAGATGTATAATGTAAAAATCCAGCAGAGGATAATCCCGTATCAGCATTGGCAGCCGTCTCTGTATTCTGCAGAAGAGCGCACGGTTTGAATCACTCCTTCGCAGAGTCAAAGATCCACTCACATTTTAATTGAAACACGTGCATGTACCAATCGATTTTGAGAGATTTACACATATGCAGGCGGCGTGTGTCAATTTACCACGCAGCCAACGCAACAACGCAGAGGAGACTGGGAAGACTCATTTTTGGTCTTAACTATCAGTGTAGCAAAATATATCCCTTATATTGTGTTAAATGTGCTGAGGATACAGGGCACTCATTGTGCACAGCCTCATCTAACAGTGTAAGTGTAATTGGAGTGACGCACTGAGAGCTGTCCTGTTATTGGGAAGTGGTTCTTCTCTTTATTTGATCACAGACTGGCTAACATTAGGCTGTGATTGACTCAGTTCTGAATGCATGCGGCCCGTATAACGTCATTACCTCTTATCTGGCCTCATCTCCACTTACAAGGCTCTCTATTTGTTACCATTTACCAGCGATTGTCATCTGATAATGAAGACTACCCGAGCCACATGATACCCGGTCAGTACCTGCTCTGTTATAATACCTGCGCAGTAATGGAGGCTTGCAGATAAGGTGCAGTTGTTTTGATCTGAAGTTAGTCTGTCTGTTCTTAATGGAAGCAATTTGAAAACATCTGACTGATATTGACTGTAAACTTTTTTTTTTTTTTACCAATTAAGGTTGAGATGAATTTCAGTGTTAAAAGCTGTTAACATTGGGACAGAACAACTGATTTTCAGATAAGAACATCAATAAGGGATTGACTGAAATATTTCTTTTCTTGTTGATTTTTTTCTGCAGGTCTCTAAAATCCTGAACGAATATTAGATTTGTTTAAGCAGAGGATATTACACTTTGTTACTTTTATACAAATCTTACTGCTTCTTACAAATCTCAAGAAAATCAAACAGACTGAAAACAATTTAAATGGTGTGAAAGTGGTGGGTGTTGCGTGTTGCTGGTTATATTTGTTACATTAGGAAACATTGTTTTATCAAATACAGTAAAACTCTAATTCTACTTTAAATTACTTTAAATTACAGCAGTCTTGGTTGCTAGGTTCACATTGATGACTTCAACACTGTTGTGACTTGTAACCTTGTAAAATAGCATGTGTGGGTTCTCTCCGGCTTCCTACCAAAGTGCAAAAACATGACTGTTTCTCATTCGTCCTTAGGTGTGAATGGGTGTGTGCATGGTTGTTTGTCCTGTGTGTCTCTGTGTTGCCTTGCGATAGATTAGCGACCTGTCCAGGGTGTATCCTGCCTCTCGCCTAGACTGCTGGAGATAGGTACCAGCTCCACCACGACCCTAAGATAGATAGATAGATAGATAGATGGATGGATGGATTGTTCCCCCTCTACGAGCAAGATTTGCATGTTACTGTATCTTTAAGATTTATGGTGCATGAAAGGGATATAGCACTGTTTTAACTCATAAAAAGATGTTTGAGATTCTGTTTGTGTTACCTTTGATCTGTCCCTTTGAAGACCTCAAGTTCAGACCATTAAAGTTTAATGAGGTGAGATTTTTGCTTGCTAATTTGAAGAAGTCCAGGGAGAATTAACAAACCCTTTGTAAAGATGTCAGACTGTAGATAATTAACAGATTTTTGGGGAGAGCAGAAACATCAGTTTGCTGCCAGCTTCTACATTTAAGACTGAAATCTAAGGACATCATCAAACACCTGAGAAGAGAACCTATAAAGTAAACATAGTGCACAAAATATTAGTTCTTATTGACTAGTTAGTTAGCGGCCCCAAATGTGAGCCTACAGTAGGCTGGACACAGTAACTCTTGTTGCTAGTTACCATTTAATCTAACAAGCAGGGTTAGGGATGGCTGGACCCTCTCTGATATCATAGCCCTCCCTCTGTTATATATGGGATATTGTATAATTTATACTTTAGGCAGTGTGGGTTGGTACCTAGTCCTGCTGGAAAATGAAATCAGCATCTCCAGAAAGCTTATGTACAGAAGGAAGCATGAAGTGCTCTTAAATGTCCTGGTAAACAGCTGCTCTGACTTTGGACTTGATAAAACACAGATAAAACAACATGGCTCTCCATTTAATCACTGACTGTGAAAACGTCACATGAAAGCTCAGGCAACGTGGATTCTGGGCCTCTCCACTCTTCCTCAGACTGATGGACCTTGATTTCCACATGAAATGCAAACTTCACTTCCATGTGAAAAGAGGACTTAGGACCACAGAGCAACAGTCTATTTTTTTTCTCCTTCATCCAGGTACAACGCTTCTTGTGAATCTCCTTCAAACTCTTGAATGGGCTTTTTTTTCACAATCCTCTCACTATTGCAATTACCATTATTGTTTGTGCATCTTTTTCTAGCACACCTCTACTAAATTTTCCAAATATATGCTAGGCTTTGAACAGAATTACTGAAATAAAGTGTTAAAAAATCCAACTTACTGAGGAGCACCTGTACTGCAAAGTCAAAGGAGGAATCCAAACGTTCCTGGTACAGATCCCAACCATAAAATCCGTGCCTTTTTTCTTTACTGCAAATAAACAAACAAAAAAAAAACAACTAAACTACACAAAAATCTGAAAATCAGTAAAACAACACGACGGTTGCTACTTCACAATAAATGTATGAATAAATGTATGAATAAAAGAAAGGTAAAATACAGCTTTATGCAACAATGAATGTCAAAAATTTGTGCGATAATTGGATTAGTGTCTGGTGTGTAAAGCTTTGTAATTAATAGGCAGTGGTATTCAAGGCACATTGTGACTGCTTTTGTTTTTGGTTTGGTTCTTATAAATCCAAACCACAAAAAGAAAGATGAGTTGCTGTCTGTCTTTGCAGTTTCCACACCGGGCACCATGAAGCTGAACATGTCTCTGTTGCTTATTCAAAAGATGCAGTCATAACTGCTGAGTGACCCTCTCAGATTAATATCTCAGTGTGTTGGAAGGTAATTACAGTTATATTGTCAGCTGGAATCCGAAAGGTTAAAAAAAATCAGCTCTTGACTTCTAACCGCATTCAGATATGAGAGGTGCTTCAGTGCTTACTAGTGTAAGGTCTTTACATTCGTTCTAATTAAAAATCTATTTAAAGGATTGCTGAAATGTCGCTGCTGGTGGGAGGAGCAATAGAAGATAGAAGCATCTAAGGGTCCTTCACTTGGTACTTTACTGTTCTGAATATCTTTGGTTTGAAGCAAAATCAGATGAAAACCCATCGTTTTTCTCCCCAGTCAAGTCTGTTGTTTCTGTGTGTATTATCCGCTGTGTTTTTACCCTCTGCTCGTTCCCAACACTCATCTTGATAAGCTGTCTTCCTTGAAAACTGCACGTAGCTGGAGGCTGAGGCGACCACAATCCATACAGCCATCAGCTGCTTAAAAGGAGGGGCCTGAGGATGCATCTGATCTGCACTGAAACGATATAAAAGAGACAAACATTGTTTCAGGCTCTGCTGATGACCAGATCCTACAATATGGACCTCTGTCTCTCTGTTTCTTTCACTTTGCTTGCCATGACACAGCTGGTCATGGCCAGGAGCATCAAAACTGGAAGAAAAGTCAGGTTTATCCGTAAAGGAGGGGACACAAACCAATGCAAATAACATAAGAAGCATTTGCTCGTAAACATCACACTCAGCTATAGGTGCTCTGTGGAGAGATGCTCAATTATTGAGCTCAAAAGCACAAGTTATCCTACACTTGTTTTTTTTATGTATAGTTATTTAAGATGCACCGGTCAATCAGCCAGAGATCTGAATTGGCCAATTTTTCTTTAATTAGCTCTGACTGGCGATCAGAAGGTCGAAGGCTGAAAAATCATAACTTTATTTTACTATTCATTGGATAAGTTTTCATTCTACATTTGGTTTATAAACTCATTAACCAACAGTATGTAGTTTTCTGTACCTGTTTTGAGTTTATAAAACATCGGATCAAAGATGGGGACTTTCTGTGGAGGAATCTAATTTCCACTGATTTTTACTGAGGCAGTTGAGACCTGCAGGGATGTAAATATTGTTCTGGGTTCTTTGGTGACCTCCTGGATGAGTCTGAGGAAGGCCACTCCTGAGAAGGTTCATCACTGTTCCATATTTTCTTCATTTGTGGACAATAGTCCTCACTGTGGTTCACCGTCAGCACAACTCTCTGTTTTTTAACATAACAAGAAATAACTAAACAGCTGAATTTGTCGTTCTTGTTTGTGATGGAATAGTTTAGGAGCCTTCTTTAAGCCAGCTGACCAACAGTGTGTGGCAACAGCTCAAGAATTGGCAGCTCTGTTAATTTATGCTTCTTAGCCAGAGAAACTTCAGGTATTTTCGATGCTTTCTTTAGGGATCTAATTAGTGTCTAAAAACTGTAGAAACAGTACGATGAAGCATTTTTGTGAGTTTTGAATGCAAACTTGATAGAAGTTGATCTGGAAATTAGCCCCTGCCCAAACAGCAGAGTTAATGTCAGGCTAAACTGCAGGTTTAAGCCAATTCCTATTACTTCCAGAAGTTGGAATTTCTATTTCTAGCTAAAATAATTTATTCACAGCGTTATTGTGCTTTTGAATTTTTAAAACAATATTTACCAATTAGTTATTGGAGATTCATTATTACTTACTGTAAGTTTGGATTATTGTTTGATATAACTAATAAGATCCCAATTCCAGTTTTGAACCAGCACCTATTAGCACGCTGTTACTGTCAGATCCCTGTTTGAGCGATAAAAGTCAGGGTTTCTTAATAGAATGAGAACCAAAGTAAACTGAGAGTAGTGCTTTGTGTTTATTTTTTCTTGCACAATGAACAAAAGTGCAACTTGCATTGGGACTGGGCTTTTAAAATGTCACCAGCCCTTTAAGAAAGTCACCCAAAGTCCTGTCATGCGAAATAAGAGCCTAGGCGAACAAGAGACTGCATGTAAGCCCCTTAAAGCTGATCAAAACAACATTTGTTCAGTTTATTTATTTAGTTCCATTTTATAGAAAGTTGCATGACCATTGTCCCCTACATACTGTTGATGCTATTCATGGCCACTGTAACATCTACAGTATAGATGCTGTAGGGAGTTTATGGACAGCAGGTTACATTGCTCTCCTTCTGTTTGATGCATTAATTAACAACTAGCAAAAAAAATGTTTGATTCATTTCTTATCTGGTGTGACGGTTTTACAGCTGCTGTCTATGCCGCTGTTTACCCTACAGACAGGGCTCAAGGGGCTCTGGGCCCTGTTCTATCCTCTTTTAAATACTACATGAAACCCATTAGAGACCAAGGGTTGCTCTCTGTCCCCTTTACCTTTAGTGATACATTGCAATCCATTTGTAGCAGCCAAAAATAAAACCTTCTGATGGGCGATGTGGAAAAGGCCCTGCTATTTCATTCAGGGTTATATTTCTTATGATCCATTAAATCATTATGCTTTGCTACTTTGAATTTTTGCCTGAGAAATACAATGCTTTTCTGCTATTTTAGCAAGAGAATAAAAGTTTCTAACTCCACATTTACTCCTATTTGTATGAATGAGATAAAGAACATGTTAGTTGATCAAAGTGAGCCTGCTTTTTGTAAAGTGTTGTGATGGAAAATGAGTGTGTAAAAATATCTAGACATGCCTCCTTGTTTTTACTTAGCATTGTGAAAATGTTTTGCCTTCCTGGTGATTCACAGCAGCAGTGGAAAGTGAGTGGTGGATACATGCAAAACTCAAAGGGTAACAATTTAAATTGTTTGCAATGTTTTTTGCTTTCTACAAAACCCAAGGGTTGGTCACTGTCTTAAGAGGAGCATTTTTCTATTGTCTTGTTCACGGGTGATGGTGGTGTGGAGTGGGAAAGCAATCGATGGATGTGGGGTTTGCCTGCTGTATTGAGGGCTTAATTCCAGTCTGTGTTGGTGAAGAAGTTGGTTTTGGAAGAAGATGGTTTTGGATCTTGGACTGTTGCTGGAGAGTGTCGGTGCAAACATGCTGAAAAGTAAGGTGGTGCCATACCATTTAGACTTATCAAAACAACCAGCTAAATATTCAGTATGGCTTCCCATCCTAATATGACAGAAGGCCAGTGTATCAGGTTTAATATGCTCTAGCTTTTACTTTTCAGACGAGTCGCCTCAATTTGAAGGTTTTATAGATCCTTCACTGAAGACTGATTAACACCTGTTTAGAGGCACTTGGATTAATCTAAATTGAATGTGATTAAGGAGGAATTATTTTCTCAAACTGTTTAAGAGGAATATAAGCCTTTACATTAATGAGATGCTTCGGTGGTTGACAGCTGAACAGTTCTGTGACTTTATATCTCTCCTGCCCTGGAAATGCCTTGACATTCTCCTGAACAAACTATAGAGTGATGCTGGAAAGAGCGGATGGATGGATGGATGGACGGACGGACGGCATTTCTTATTCTCTCACCTGGCATTCAGATAATGCCACAATGGTGAAATTAAATTCATTTTATATAGTATTTTCATATTAGGAGAAGTCAGTCTGTCCTTTATTATCTTAGGTCCTTTATGACGTGTTAGACAGATCATCTGAACAAACTCTTATTTTTTATTTTTCACTGTTTCCGTGGGAAGAAATGCTCCTTTTGGTTTGTGACTTAACTTTGGTTTTTGACATTTGGCTTTAGTGCCCAAAGGAATTTTATGTAAAAGGTGGTTTATATGCAATGTCTTTTAAAATCATAGTTAAAATTTGAGCTTTTTCGGCCTTTAATTTTAATAAATCTAAATCAATGAGGTCAGTTTCACTCATTTTGATGAAAAAGCTTTTCATTAATGGGAGTATTTAAATACTAAAATACAACCTTTTTCATAGGGGCTTTAAAAAGGACTAGATAGTTATAAATCACCAGGTGATGGTCACCTGTCATCTTAAGGTCACACAGATGAGAATGAACTTAATGAAACTTTAAACCAGGAAAAGTTATTTACTCCCCTTGAACCTTTTCATATATTGTCACGTTAGAACCAAAAACATCAATATTCTTCATTAGGTTTTTATGGGACAGACGAACAGAAGTCTGTTTGTATCATGTTCAGGCTCTCTTATTTTGATAACCCTGAATAGATTCTTGTACATCTAATTGCCTTCAAAGTCACTTGATTCATAAATACAGTTGATTACTGTTTAGTTTAGCCTCAGTATAAAAATATGAAGCTGTTCTGTTTCTGGCCTCAGAGGTTTGTTGCAACAGATTTATTTCAGTATAAATCCTGATGTTCTGTGAAGTCCTTAGAGGTTTGTTAGAGAACATTAGAGAACAACCAGCATCATGAAGACCAAGGAACACAGCAGACAGGTTAGGGAGGAAGCTGTGGAGATCCATCATCTGAACATGGAGAAAGAATGGACCACCTGCAGACCTATCAAGACATGGACGTCCACCTAAACTGACAGGCCAGACAGGGAGAGAATTAATCAGAGAAGAAGCCAAGAGGCCGATGATAACTCTGGAAGAGCTGCCAAAATCTCAGGTGGGGGAATCTGGACAACTGTTAGCTTTGCACTCCACAAATCTGGCTTTCATTTAAGAATGGCCAGGAGAAAGCTTTGTTGGAAAAAAAGGCTTTCAGAGGTTCTTATACCTGTTTGCCAGAAGCTATGTCGGGGGATGCCGCAGACATGTGGAGGAAGGTGCTGTGGTTCAGACCTAAATCGAACTAACACCATAACATACACCGAAAGACTTGGACCTGTAGTTGTACTGAAAACTAGTTGTCCTTCCACCAACTTTCTTTAATGTTGATCAACTCAAATTACTCTTTTAGTTTTGATTACCACTAGTTACTGTAAGACCAGTGGGAGGTGGTGTGCTCCAGTGCCAGTACAGCTGTAAAGACATGGAGGTCATATTTCGTATTGATCACCGGGTGTAAAATTCACGGTCAGCTCCAGTCCCTCTTCATTTTACTGGCTCAGACCATTTAGTGAGGCTCCTCTTCATTTTCCATCTCTGCGCTCTGAACACAAGCTCGCTTCCTCTAATCAGTCTTTTCTGTGGACTTTTAGCTCATCTACAGTTATTTGCTCTTGCGTCTGTAATTTTAAAGGATCTTCGTTTACCTCTCGGTTTGAGATATTCATCTGAGGGCAGCAGTTGGGCTATTTTGATGTTCTTTAGCCTTTGTGTAGGCAGACAGCCTCATTTAAAGAGTGCCAAGACATGAGATCAGATATGGAAATCTGGTGAAAAGCGAAGCCCTTGTGTCATCGCTAAACATTTTTAGGCTGAGCTGGCAGATTGAAAAGGAAGATAGAGAGAAAAAGGGAAAGGCCTGCTCTTAAAACCTGTAATGTGATCTCTCATTGATGTAGGGCAGGTTTTAACAGGGACTTTCCTCCACAGGAAATGCAGAGGTCAGAGATGTAGAGGAGAAGGCAGGTAGGATGTTAGAGTATGCTCATCGTGTTGATGGATTGCTTTTTAACCTTTTCCACCCCAGAGGTCCCTGGGCACAGATCAGGTCATTTATGATATCAGAGCTCAACCTGATCCATTGTTCTGATGATATTGAGTGTGAAACACCAGAGATTGCAGTGATTGGTTTGGCATTTTATATGTGTCATTTTTGCTGTCTGCATTTTAGAAATATTAAAGTTGGTTCAGAAATTACAATGATAATGGGGTTATTGTGATCTTGACATATGGCTTTGACTTTGCAGGAAAACTTTAATGAACCTGCATTTAAAATGTAACATTCTGCTGTTAAGGTTAATAGACACTTCATTTAACATTCAGTTGCCTATTGACTTCTATGCGGACAACACTAAATATGCATGCATGCATATATATTTGTTTGTTTAAATATGCTGAATATGTTGTCAATTTTTTATAATTCTACTCAGTTAAACATTTCAATTAATCTGAGTATGCTATTTATAACTGCACAGTATTTTTTTCTTATGTTGTAAATTGTCCTTTACTGTACAATCTTATTTTTAAGTTTTTAAGATTTTTAACTTTTTTGTGTATCTGCATGCTTTCATTGTAGTGTGCCTGTCGTCGTGTACTGTTAAAGGTGGTTGATTAGTATGCGGTGTCATTTGCTGCTGGTACACCGGAAGTCGTCCTCGGTGCCCCTTAAGATGAAGAGGCGAGTACTAATAAAAATATATTTCAATTCTATTGTATATTATTCTATTCTAGTCTAGTCTATTTGCTTTGGCAATCCTACCATCTTATCTAATATTCACTGTGTAGAAAAAAGTATTTACCCCCTTTGCTTTTTTGTCACACTTTTGTTTACTTTTGTTTCAGATGATCCAGCAAATTATAATATCCAAAAATAGAGAAATTCTGACTAAATAAAAAATAAAGTGATTTCATTAACTAAGAGGAAAAAGCTATGCCAATAAATCTGGATCTTTGTAAAAATGCCATGGCTGCCTAAAACTCATACCTGGTTGCGCCAACTTTGTTGACAACAGCTGCCATCAACCACCTGTCATAACTGGCAACAAGTCTTTTACATCACTGTGAGGGATTTGGGTCCACTTTGCAGAATTGCTTTTTGCAGCCTTTGGAGGGTTTACAAGCATGAATGTCCCATTTAATATCTCGTCACTGTGTTTCAATCAAATCTAAGGTCATTCTTTGACTAGGCCACTCCCATACCTATTTTTTTGTTTTGTATTGATTTTGAGCCATACACCTTACATTATGCTTCACATCATTGTCCTGCTGCATAACCAAAAAGAACTTAACCTTAAGGTCTTGAGCTGATGGGCGGGAATTACTGGTTCCATCAGGTATGGCAGGTCGCCCGGGTCCTGAAGCAGCAAAGCAGCCCCACCGCATCATACTACCACCACCATGTTTGACTGTCTTTGTGATGGTGTTTTTTAGTTCTGTGTTAGTTTTTCACCAGATGTAACAGGACAACACCTTCCACTGAATATTTTCACATCAATCTTAAAGATCACCATATGTCTTTTATCATTTGAGATGGGCCTTTATGTTCTTTTGGGTCAGCAGAAGTTCTGGCCTTGGTAGAGCCAGTCTCTCTTTGTTATTGTTGAATCATGAACTCTGACCTTATTAAGCGAGGCCTGCAGAGCTTTAGATGTTGTTCTGTTCTTGCTCTGACTTCCTGAATATGTCATCGATGTAGTCTTGGAGTAATTTTGGTAGTCCTGCCATCCCTTGGAAGGTTCTTCATTGGTCCATGTTTTCTCCATTTGTGTATGTCTGTTATTGTGGTATACTGGAGTCCTAAAGCTGTACAAATGGCTTTGTACCCCTTTTCAGGCGGATAGATGTTAATGACTGTTTCTCATCTTTTCTTTTAATCCTTAAGATTGGGTCATGACATGTTGCTTTTGCATGTCTCACTCAGGCCTGGGTGTGGCTTGTTACACCTGACCAAAAATGTGGTTAACTGCAGTTATTTCATGATTTAACAACTGAGGCAGTTGCTTTTTCACAGTGCTAGGCTAATTTTGGCTGGTTTTTACTCCCTTATTAGAAATCATTATTTAAAAATTGCACTTAACATAATCATTCTGTGAAATTATACTGGTATATGATCTAAAACATTTAAGTGTGACAAGAAGCGACAAAAACAGAAGAAATCTGCAAGGAGGAAATCCATGTTCATGGTAATGAACATAAATATTTTCCTGGAATAAAATAGTTTCTTTAGAAATATAAAAAATGTTGCATTGTCATCGTTGAAACCTGCAGTTCTGTGAAGTTAAATACTAGCTTACTTTTTTAACAGAGTCAGGGAATCAAAGCCAAACTTGATGTGGATCAAGTGCCTGTCGAGACCCTTTTAGGTAGCAGTCGGTTTATGACTTCTACAAAAGGTGTGTGTCATCTGTGAGTTAAAGCTCCCAGTTACTTCTTCACACGCAAGAAATATTGCCATGAAATGCAGACAGTGCTGCCAGATGACCTTTTTTTTATCTGTCGTAAGAAGAAGAAGAAGAAGAAGAAGCGGGCTCATCCCAGTTTATGGCAGAAAGCAAGGTGCAGCTGACATCAGCTTGAAACCAAAGCCCAACAAGCGTCTCTCTTCTTCCTTCTTTGTTGAAGATGTAAGAGCCCGCAGACATACAAGTGAGGCAAAGCCGAGACAAGATTTGAACTCCTGAGGCAAATTACAAAAAAGCAATGACATTAATATCACACACGGATTGGCAGCTCCTGAGCAGATGCCAAAAGACAGCAGAGAGGGGCCTACATTACCCATCAGTCAGCCTTCTCTCTCCCCCCACCTCCCACCCAGTACTTCTCTTTCTGTCGGCCATGTCTGTTCTGAGACGCTGATCCACACTTTTACTCTTGCTTAGAATAAAACAGAAATTTTGATGGGATTTTCCTGCTTTGATTAGCAAATGTTTTGACATTTTGAGGCTCCTTTATTTGATTTGAACTTCAAATAACTGCTTCAAATTCTCATCAGTACTGAACTCATTATTAGCTAAAATAAATTTGCATATGCGCATTTGTAGTCTTTGCGCAAATCGGAGTGATTGATCGACAGGGGCCCGTTTAGACAGCTAATCACTTTATGCAGACAAATTATCTCTGTGTCAAATGAGCTCCCAGGACATATGGGCTTATTATGAGGGTGTCAGCTTCACTTAAGATCTGTGGAAGATTAACATTAGCTGACTGTCAGCAGCATCCCGCTGAAGGATAACTAAGAAGATTACTTTAAATAAAAAGAACTGTGCTCATATAGCAACAGTCAGAGATTTGCTAACTCTGCTGCAGAATCTAAAATGGGTCAGAGTTTTGCCTGACCTCGTCTACATGGACTTAATGCTATGAGACATTCTTTCCTGCACATAAGCTGCTATGTTTGTGGTGGTGTAACATTTAGGTTATCTTATGTGCTGCTGTGCTAAACAGTGATTGTGCAGAAAATAAAACACAGAGCCATGATTCTTTTCAGTTCAAGGTCTTTAATATGAAACACCTTTGGGTGTGACATATATAATGATAGTGGCTTTATCTTTATTTATGTTTTAAAAATGCACTACAACTAAACTTTTAAGAGAAGCATATGGCATATGTGTTCTTCAAGAAGGATAAAATAATATATTTATAAATAACATCTTCATTTGACATTTTTTCAGACCCTGATCCTTCTTCTTCATGACTTACATACATAGATTAATTAAAGAAGCACACAGAACATGCAGTAAGCTAACTTTAGGATGGAAAATACTGGTAGCTATGGCATTTTGGGAAACAAGGTGCCGAATGGTTTCCGTCAAGAAGAAGTAAGAAATATAATGGTAGCATTTTCCAGCTATGAAAAAGTTTGGAAAAAGATGTCCAGCAAGTGAAATAGGAATTAGGAATTGAAATACTTTTCCTAATTTATTGCCCATTCTAATCAAAATAATGTTGGCTTAGCTGGTATCACTCACTAGGCACAAAATTACCCACCACACAGCAGTGCTCCTGATGTGTTTTACCTTGCCATTACTTTCCTCTCCAGAGATGGCACATGGCACATGGTGCTGGGTTTTAGATGCTCATGCTATTAATGGAGAGCTCTGCTTTGGACAGTCTGTGTTTAGCTAGCTGGGAGATAATGGGAATGATACTGTCCCCTCAACCTCCTGCATGGCATTGCACATTAGCATGGTTCTACTCGTCATGCCAGAGGTAACGTTCTGGGCCAAAACTTTTGGCGTTAGTGATGTCGACTAATTGTTGCAGCCCGGTGGTGTACAGGTGTTGCTGCTATTTGTCATTTGGACCATTGAGGTCAACATTTGTCTCCACGGTAAAGAGAAAAAAATGATTTTCACGTTACCTCCATAAGTAATGGATGCAAGTATTGATGCTGTGAAGCAGAGTTCAGCACCCTGTCTCTGCACTGTTCTGTTTTCAAGCTCCTCCACTTCTGCAAACACCTAACAATGGGTAAGTGTGTGGACCTGTGTCGGCTCTGTTCACCTCAACCAAACCCAGTCAGTCAGTCATTTTCTACCGCTTATTCCATAGTGGGTCACGGGAAAGCTGGTGCCTATCTCCAGCAGTCTATGCGCGAGAGGTGGGGAACACCCTGGACAGGTCGCCAGACCATCGCAGGGCAACACACAAACAACCATGCACACACTCATTCATACACCTAAGGGCAGTTTAGAGTGACCAATTAACCTAACAGGCATGTCTTTGGACTGTGGGAGGAAGCCGGAGTACCCGGTGAGAACCCACGCATGCAAGGGGAGAACATGCAAACTCCATGCAGAAAGACCCCCGGCCGGGAATCGAAACCCAGGGCCTTCTTGCTGCAAGGCAACAGTGCTACCAACTGCGCCACTGTGCAGCCCCTCAACCAAACCCGTCCTGTTTTTTTAATCGAGAATCGATGCATCTCAAATAATTTACGGCACTGTATTGTTCCCAACACTTTGTCCCCTTAGTAGGTCCCTGTGTTACATTACAAGTTCTTGTAACACTGCAGGGGAATTGTTCATCGTTAATAGTCACTAGTCTTACATTAAAGACTTAAAGTATAAATATAAAGCAAAAAAATAGCTACTTCCTGTTAACTTCTTTTATGTTGAAATAGGACAAGCAAATTGCATATTCTGCACAGAGCTAATTCTCCGTATGACTGGGACACTGAAGGAAAGCAGTGATTTATTAAAAGTGGCCTGTGTGTTCTGCTTCATCAGTGTGATGTGACAGCCTGCAGCAGCACAGGCCCACTTGTCAAATAACGTTGGAGAAAGTCCTCTCTCCCACCTCCTCTCTGCATGGCCCTCTCCACGACAGCATAGGTGGATTTTTCTCCTTTTCCATGAAGTGATCTCTACTAATCTCAAGGTGAGTGCCGGCACCAAGGTCCTCGGGTCGGCTGAAAGCAGGGTGCGCTTACAAGATTAGGCCGAGCGTTACTGAGAAGGAAGAGGCACTTGGATATAAGTGAAGCAGTGAGCGGGAGGAATTTGTCGTGCCTTGGAAGGCACTGGTGAGACAATTACTGCTGTGTGCCAAGGCCAATTTCAGGCCCCTTTCAGATGGCAACACAGGAAAATGAGGAGGGATAAACAGACATGTGGATTCTTTGAAAGTGAAGTGTTCATCTTTTGCTGGTGGGTTTTCAAACCATAAATAAAGGTTAAATTCAATATTTCCTCAAATCATGAACCATGGCTTTGAAAACAGTCAGGAAAGAATACGCGATTCCTCTTGAGTGTCAGCTAAGGGTTTATGAGAAGAGGATTTTTCTGCCAGTGAAACTGAGCCATAAAATCCTGCACTTTCTCAATGAAAATGGAACATGGAAAATACAACGGAGTGTTGTATTTTGTTGGAAAAGCCAAATATTAGAACAACATCAGGAGGAAACAAAGCCAAAATAATAATAAAAATAATGAAGAACATTAATATCTGACACCACGACTTTACATATTTTAAAAACTAAGTACCTAGCCTGGTCTGAGTGGTGGAAAAGGTCTACGCTTCCCATCGACTCTTTGACTCTCTTCTGATTTTCCGGGTCGCAGAGATGACAAGTCCAGTAGGGAAACGCCACTCTGAGTAATTCCAAGATGTTCCCAGCCTAGAAGTGATGTGCAGACCCTCCAGCACGTCTGGGTCTGTCTGGGGTCCCCTCCCAGTCGGAGGCGTCTGGAAAACCTCTACTCCAAGACTCCTGTACTGACACCTTTCAGTGTGAAAGAGCAGCTGGTCATTGAGCTATCCCTGGATGACCCTTTTTCTTAGACTGAGTCCAACTGCCCTATGGAGGACACTTCTTTTAGCTACATGTATGTTTCTTCTCAGTCTTTTGGTATGATCAATACCTCACAAGCATAGGGTTTAGGGGTATAGAGATACTAGTAAGTTGATAGCTCTGCAGTTTCAGCTTTGGTTATACAAGGACCAGAAAGCCCTCAAAGCATCCCTGTCAGCCCTTACTTCTGACTGTACAGCAGTTACGACAGTGGGATAGCAAATGCATCACAGGGATGGCAGTGTTGGCACACTTCTAGTCTTGATCCAATAGGATGTGGCCCCTTCTTGGGCCTGCATATTCTCCACACGTTTAGTTGGAGGGAGATTTGTGGACCTGGCTAGATCCAGGAGGACCTCAACATGACGAAGGCAGTCTATAGACACACATGCAATGTGGGAACTGGTGTTGTCTTGTTGAAAGACTACCAAGGTGATGTCTCTGGAGGAATAAGCAATGCAAACAGTGATTGCTATTAATGCTGTATCTTCATGGACTTCTAAATCAGTACCAAAGTTAAACTGAAGCCAGATCTTTCATCTCCTCACACCTTTATACCAGGAGTCTTCTCAGCATTTGCAAGATTTGGTCCTTTGGACAGTACTACTCCAAATGCTTCCGTTCTGCTCTGGTGGTAACAGAATGCATGGAACAATGACTCTATGGTGTGGCTGAGGGCTCTGTGTGCCCTTGACATGAGGTTTTGTCTAGTACCTGTGTCCCAATGGCAGGTGTAGTTGGCATCGGGATCTATACTGCTAGGCACAAAAGTGGGTGGTATTCCTTTGGTGCAATCAGTTTTGGGTGAACACAACTTTCACTGTGTCTGTGGATGCAGTCAGATATTCACTGGTTTCAACATTAGGCCACCATGACATCATTATACCGGAAATACTGAGCATTTTGTGCAAAAATACATTTGATCTCCCTATGAAACTCCATCAAGTGCTGGTAATGCTGCCTGAGGCATCTTTTGAGTCTAGTGAACCTCATTCTTTGTTTAGATTGACTGTCGGACATTCCAACAACTGTTTGTAACAAATTTCTCCATTTCTGATGCCACTATTCGGTCCCCATCCTCTTCCCACCCTAATTTCAATTACTGGACCTCCATGAATATCTTTCAATCAAGGCTAGTGTGGGTCTTTTTTAAAGCTACAACAAACGTGGGGAAAGTAGGGCTGTAAAGAGATCTTGTGGCAAGAAATCTTGCGATTTTAAAATGAGCTGATATTTCCTGTGAGGTCAGTCTTGCGAAGCTCGCTCTGGATGCTGTTGTAAGACTCATTTTAGTATGACAGAATCGCCTACAAGAGACTGCTCGAATGACCAACACCACTTTCTACAAAGCATTGAAGAAGACCAACACCACTTTAGTTTATCTAGTAGCATTTTAGAAAACTTAGGTTTTCTATTTGTTAAAATAAAAAGGAGGATCCTTAGTTTTTGCAGATGTATCATTAAAATCTCATCTTGTGAATCCAATATTGTTTATCATCTCATCTTGTGAGCTGGCTGTATCATAATTGCCTCAGTCAGGCTTTGTTCAGTCATTCTAATGGCATTATCCCTTTAGCTTACCTGGGAGGGCTAATTTAAGTCAGGCTCTACATGTTCAGCTTGTGTAATGCTCCAGATTTGTCTAAACAATGTTAGGAGACAGGGTTTGTGAAGACTGGGATAGTTAGGTCAACTAAATGCAAACTGCTGTTTTTTAAAAGTTATTTTTTAACTAAGCATGTTTGTTTAGACCAACAACTTCTTGGTTGTTTTTCTCTATTTGTCTTTATTCTTTATTTTTTGGCAGAATTAATTGACCTCTTATGTTTTTGTCTTGGGCCACTCTGACAGTAAATCTCAGGTGAATATAAACAATTTTAGATTTTTTTGCAGTAAGAATTTTCGATCTGATTTTTTCGAATAGTTAATGGGTATGGTGTTCAGATAAAATGTTTTGATCTATTAATTTATCAATTAATTATTTTAATAACTTAGATTATTTTATACACAAAACTGATTTTGACTAGGGTTTGTTAGGTTAATATTGAAAACAGGTTCCCTGTGCAAGACAAGAGGAAAATCCAAGCCTTGCATTTATGTCCACAATAAAAAGAAGTCTATATCTGATCCTGTGGGTTCCTACGTGGAGCTCAGCTTGCTTTCAGGTCGTTACAAGCAGCAAGCTGTTGCTCACTGATTGTTGTCCGAACGAGGGGAACTTCAGGCAGGTGCTGGACTCTGACATTTAGACCCCATTATTCTGGCCTGCTGATCCCTCCATTGTAAACAATTAGCAGTGTCCCGGTCCCTCAGCTCTGGACGGGGTGAACAGGCCGTATGTGGTGGGAATGGTGCCACAGATGAACAAGGACAATGCAGCGTCACTAACTACGCTGTCTAATTTCATTAAGCTGATGTGTTAGTGCATCAGTGACTCTGTGTGTGTTCGTTGGGCTGCAGTTGATAGACAGCAGTGCTCAGTTTGAGTCAGTCAGCTCTCTGTAAAACATTTCGAATGGCACTTTGTATAAAATTCCTGTTTTGAAAGAATGAACAATTTGGGTTTCAGAGAACAGTACCACAAGCTCCACCGCTTGTGTAAAATAGGAGCCTGATTCCCTTTTCTTTTCATAAAAATGTGAAGGAGAGATGGATTTTTAAAAATAACACTTTGTATAAATGTTCACACCCTTCCCAGAGATCGTTCAAAAGCACTCTGATGAACAGTATGTTTGAGAACAATAACAGAAAGGATCCGGAGGAATAAGTGGCAACAGAAGAAGTGGATATTGACTACAGCTGCCAGGAGCAGATAGAGGGAGTGAGTGGGAGTTATTTGTCTAAGTTAATCCAGGATGATCTGTTGCTCTGAACAGACACAGAGAAGTCAGATGTTGTGTTTACAGGTCAGCATCGCTGATTTAAAGCCTTCTGCTCTTGGTTTCTCTGCATGTTAGCTAATTCCCTGGTGATATTGAATATGGTGTTTGGCACCTGAGCCCACACTTGTATTTCAGCAGTGAATGGGAAAGGTGATAAATTATTCAGGAAATCCATATGTTCTTCTGCATTCATGTAAACGAAGGAATTGGACCGTACAATATTGTAGGTATGCTTTTAATAATCACAAACATTTTAAGGAAGACTGATTTGACTGTATAGGTTTATGTAACAGCTTCCGGTTGAAGTAGGAGGAATCTCAAGCCGTATTCATGGAGAGGATGGTGTCACACCTAAAGGTTGTTTACTCAGCCGAATCAGCTGGTGGTTTGTTAACTTGTATCTTCTTCCAGTGGTTCGGTTTCTTTTCCTAAAGAGAAAACACCAAGCGAGCTAGAACCTGTGTTTCTTTATTAGTGTGTTTCTAAGTACTATTTAAGGCTATGGGAGGACTTTTTGATCAAGCTAGCAGTATACACCTATTAGTCTTTGGTCAGACTGAGGTTGGATCACATTCACTCCATAAATAAATCGCTCTAGAGTTCGCTCTAGAGTTCTGGTCCATACTCTAGTGCTCTAGTGTTCACAGCTAAACAAACAAACCACAAGTAGGTGACCAATCTGGGATAACAAAGTCACTTAAAATCCCCTCAATGGTAATCTGAGATGGTGATAATGATGAATTCCAGCAGTTGGTTGGTCTCTTTCATCACAGGGTAATGAAGTTCTGAAGTAAAATCAGCTTTTTAAAGCGAACAATTAAAAATCAAACAACCACTGTGTCTGTGGGACATTTCTAGCATCTTAACTACTTCGGAAGAAGTGCCTCTTTTAAGGAACAGTGAATAGAAATATGAACAACTAAACAGCATTTGGAGCGTCCAACGTACAGTGAAAGTTTCTCTAAGTGGTTGATTGAATAAAAAATCTACTTTTCAAACAAATTCTTCCATTTTCTTCTCTTTTAGAATGAAAATGAAAGATAAAACATTTATGCCATATTAGTATTCAAAATTACACTCACCAGCCACTTTATTAGGTACACCTGTCCAATTGCTCGTTAACGCAAAGCTGCAGTTCTGTGCGCGCAAATGCCTTGTTGATGCCAGAGGTCAGAGGAGAATGTACAGTTACAACAGTAACTCAAATAACCACTCGTTACAACCAAGACATGCAGAAGAGCATCTCTGAACGCACAACATGTTGAACCTTGAGGCGGATGGGCTACAGCAGCAGAAGACCACACCGGGTGCCACTCCTGTCAGCTAAGAACAGGAAACTGAGGCTGCAATTCACACAGGCTCACCAAAATTGGACAATAGAAGATTGGAAAAACGTTGCCTGGTCTGATGAGTCTCAATTTCTGCTGCGACATTCGGATGGTAGGGTCAGAATTTGGCATCAACAACATGAAAGCATGGATCCATCCTGCCTTGTATCAACGGTTCAGGCTGGTGGTGGTGGTGTAATGGTGGGGGGATATTTTCTTGGCACAGCTTGGGCCCCTTAGTACCAATTGAGCATCGTGTCAACGCCACAGCCTACCTGAGTGTTGTTGCTGACCATGTCCATCCCTTAATGACCACAGTGTACCCATCTTCTGATGGTTACTTCCAGCAGGATAACGCGCCATGTCATAAAGCACGAATAATCTCAGACTGGTTTCTTGAACATGACAATGAGTTCACTGTCCTCAAATGACCTCCACAGTCACCAGATCTCAATCCAATAGAGCACCTTTGGGATGTGGTGGAACGGGAGATTCGCATCATGGATGCAGCCGACAAATCTGCAGCATCTGTGTGATGTTATCATGTCAATATGGACCAAACTCTCTGAGGAATGTTTCCAGTACCTTGTTAAATCTATGCCACGAAGGATTAAGGCAGTTCTGAAGGCAAAAGGGGGTCCAACCTGGTACTAGCGAGGTGTATCTAATAAAGTGGCAGGTGAGTGTATATACTTTAATAGCTCTAGTTTGTTACAATATTAAAATTGGTTCAGTGATGCAAAAGGTCTGTAAATGCACATACTGCATCATTGTTCAGAAAATGATGACCACTAAGTAAAAGGCCAGGCTTTCCTCCAAGGTATTATTAAACTTCATCAATGGAGGAGACCAGATAGGTTTGAAAGACCAGGAAATTGGTCACTGAATTATTTTTTCTCCTCTATCAAAGCTTCCTAAAGGAAAAGGGCACAACAAAGAGTGAAAGCCTATTTTTATGTTTTGCTTTGTGACTCTCCCGGCATGAAACACCATAAGGCTTTGAAAACCAGTTTGAAACAGAAAATATCTAAACAATTTCTCAGGATCTTATTCCAAAACATCAGTGAATTTTAAACGTATCAAAGTCTCATACAAGAAATAGTAGTCAGAAAATTCTGCATTTTACAAAATGTTTAACAAACAAAACACCTTTTTGAAATATCTTGATTTCTGTTGTTTTAATCACAATTGGCACATTAAGCAATTATGTTCATGTATTTATTATATTTCTCTTAACCACAAAGATATGGATGGTATGCATGAAAAAACAACTGATGCACCGACCCATTCAGTCTATTTGAACACCTTAAGTAGCAGCTTTAATACATACATTTTCACCAGAGTTTTCCTGTAAAGCATCTCTTGATGTCATGTTATATTCTGGTGTACATGCTGCGGAATGTGTCCATCTTGCCCACATTAAAGACAGAGAAAAAAAAAGTGCTGGTTATTTATTGAGGGTTTTTTTTTTGGTATGGCTGCAAATAAAGACTTATTTTTCAAATAATAAGTTTTTATAGTTTGTTTCCTTTATCCATTTAAGTAAAAAGGACTGCATTGAAACTCCTCTTCTTAGAAGGCGCCTGTAGCCATCTTGGACTAAGACAAATATAGGATTCAAAAGCCGTTTTTTGGGAAAGTACCGACTTTGTGAAAGAGGTTGAGATCTCAGAAATATGCATATCAAAAATGATACATTTTACGTCATCGGGTTTAATGCCAAAACAGCCTTGAAAATTCCCACTGGGCAACCACCAGTGCTGATGTTAAAAGTTAAAAAAGTAACAACAATTAGTAGATAAATTATCATGAGATGAAAATTAAAGGTAGAACAAGAAATTACATGTGTTTGTGGGAATAGTAAAATGTTCCTGCCCATGCAATTCGGGAGCAAACATAGATTTACTTTATGGGAACAGAAAAAACTTTTCCCTGCAACTTGTTTTTAATCTTTAACTTTTAAACTGGATCCAAACACCCATGCAGATTTTCTCAGTCATAACATCTCTTACATTTTCCAGATTATCAGCAGCAGAAACAGATCAGAGCCGTTATTTTCCTCTGCTGTGTGATAAGGTCGGCCCAGCGTTGATGTTAGCTCAGCATTAGGATTAAATTTGTATCTTGTGTGATCTATTTACACCTGAAGCTAAGATCTTATCTGTATTCAGATGTTATCTTAAAACCAATGTCTGACTATTCCTGCATTTGCATAAACTCTGGATATTAAATTCTGTCATGTTTTATCTTGGTTGTGTCCACAATGTTCTTGGACCCTGATAGAAGAAATATATTAGAAAGGGCTTGTTCTCATTATCGCGATGACAGGATTGATGTATAGATGAAGATAGATACTTTAGTGATCCCATGGGAAATTTAGCACTTGGCCACAAACATGCAATTAAACTTAGATTTACAGCTTTCTGCTATGATTGCTGGTCTTTAATACATTACAATATTATAATGTTGACTGTGAGGTACCCTCTTAATGTTTAGAGCCGTCTCTCTTGCCTCTGATGTTGATGTTTTTGCCAACATGACTGAACAGCTATGATCCTCTAAAGCTGAACATGTAAAAAATCAGCATTATGTATTACATGGCTTTCAGGTCATACTTTGGTATAATTTGTCCACAGAAAATTGATCGAATTGATCTTGCAGAAACATCAGTTAGAGTCTGATTGAATTGGGAGTAATGGTAGTCTAGACTGTGATCTTAACAGATGCCCTGCAGCGTCCCATTGAACAGTCCTAGCTTTTAATGCTGTCTTCCAGACAAACTGGGTCTGTGTTCAGTAAGTTTATTACAACTATATTGATCGACTACAGATACTAAGTTTTCTTCATGTTCTCTAATTTCAGGACTTAAAAGATATTATCATTGTTGCATTAATGTTTAATGTTGAAGATAGCGGTAGCAAGAGGACTTTCTAAAAGCAAATAATGATCTTTATCAGCATGAAAACCTAGTGGGGGAGTAGATCAGGCTAGCCAGCTGTTTTTAAAATGCAAATACTACTTAAGTGCCACAGTACCTCTTAGTTATGTGCCAAGTGAGTCTAATACTGCACTTCTTGTAGGATGCCACTATAGAGAAAAGCTGAAGAAATGCTAAACTATCGTTGACCTGTGCATAGATAATAAACACCACAATTTATTGTATGGGACATTATGGCTGACTTTGACTCCTTCACCCCCAGGAAGTTTTGTGTGTTTGCTGGTCTTTTTCCAGCACAATCATATACAGTTTTGAACGTTAATGTCCTGAAAAATGACTTATTGTGCACTGTAGCACTGATTTATTTCACATTATTAGAAAAGCCTGAGCTGAACATTTGGAAATATATTTCTGGTGCTGACTGCTAGAAGTTTTTATCACATTTCTGATTATACTCCACAGGAAGTCAAAGACCGAAAGGCAGAGCAAAAGGCAAAATCAGTGCCTCCCATGGTAATTCCCTGCCCTGCGGTTTTGCCCCAAAGATTCACCTCTGAGCTAAAGGTCACCAGATGGAACAGCATCTCACTCGACTCAGGGGAAATGCACATGTGCTCTGCTGATGTGTTTGAGGCGTCCGGAGGGCACAAACAGGATGAGGGGACGTCCCCACAGACAACAGGGAAAACTCCTGACCCACTGTCTGACATTCAGCTTTGGTTTCCTTCAATGTCAAGTCCCTGTGCAAATCTGCAGGCGGAGTGCCGGGAATTCTAAAATTTGTGGCAGAAATATTTAAACAAAATTTAATATTTTTTAACCTTGTCAATCTGTCGCCTCTTGCCAACTTTTTTATCCATGCAGTGTCTTTCTTCCTACTGGCAACCTTCTTGGTTGTTTGAGAGGACAACGGGGTGGGTTCTGTGTGGGTGATAGGGGTCTCAACCACATGGAAACTCAGACTAGCCTTATTGAACTAATACATGTAAAGTTGCTAACTGCAGACTGTTAAAAAACAGCTAAGTCAAGGCAGTGTACAGTGCCACAAAACGACAGGTTGCTTTAGACAGCCTTTTACCTGAATCAGGGAAATCCTCATTTGAAAACAGCCTCTTCTGATTTTACTCAGGTCGTCTTTCTCTGATAATAATTTGTTACATGAAACATTTAAGAGTGACAGAAAAATGCAAAAAGTCTGTAAGGGGGCAAACACTTTTTCACTGCGCTGAGAGTGGTCCGATGGACACCAGGCGGGTGAACATCAACCAGTCTCAGCACTGTTTATTACAGTCTCACAAACAAACATCTTTCATTTACCACATATCTGACTGCAACGAGCTTCTGATGTGACGTAAATGACAAACTAAACGACTGATCAGAGAGCAGAAAGCGGTTATTCTGGTTATTTTAACATATCCCGCTGAGTGCAGCACGTGCCAGAGTCTGACTGTGGTAATGCTATTTTCTTGCTGTTTATTTTTCATTATGGACACAACAAAGCAACATTTCTTTTATAATCTGTGGCCGTGAGTGTCATGAAAAACAAATGAAGGCAAAGAGAAGTTGTCTAAGAAAACTGAAGAGTTTAACCTAGCCTCATCCTGCATCAGTCTCTTTGTACCTAGTTTGGGCTTTTCATTGTGGTTGGAGAGAAATGTAGATATTTTTACCAATATCAAGGTCTGGGGTTGGTTTTAAGGTTTCTGTTGTGTCATTGACTGATGACACGTGGGTTTTGGGTTGGGCCGGTCTTTGTTTTTGGGCGGGGGGCCGGGGGGTGGGGCGGGGGCGGGCTTCCCGGGGCCCCCTTCCCCAGGCTGCCTTTTTTTTTTTCCGCCCCCCAGGGTACAGGGGCTGGTTCTGTGTGTTGTAAATGGATCCATATCCCTTAAACTTTTTTAAATAAAGATTTTTTTTTTCGGCACTAGAGGCCTTTATTTTTGATAGCAGGTAGACAGGAAGGAGGGGCAAAGAGAGGGGTCCGGGATTGAACCCGGGACGGCAGCTTTGAGGACTATAGCTTCTGTATGTGGTCGCATGCTAAACCCCTACACCACCAGCGCTGTGCCCACGGAAGATTTTTTTACACATATTTTAGGGCATTCTGAGGATGATTACAATAGGCCAGCCTAGAAGTGACACATTCAAGAATCAGTTCTTCTTCATCACTGTGGATATTTTTATACTGCAGGTCAAAAATAAGGTCTAAGAACTAGGTTTAAAATATGATTTAAAGGACATGTCCTCATCTAAGATAACTCTTTAAATTAGCCCTGGAAGCCAAATTTCATTAAATAATTTCAATACATGTTTTTAATACACAGCTGCCTCCATTTGTACTTGTATCCTTACAGCATTATTTCATTCGCATGCTGACCTCTAGCAGTTGCATCAAAATAACCCCCATTGTTACAACACAGCACTGCTTTGCTCCTTCTCTAGACTGAATCTGTCAACTTCTTTGTTTCCACTGACAATTTGTCACTTGTTTGCTGTTAAAGTGACTAAAATTGTACAGGCTCACTCCTCCAGATGACTGTGATCCTTGGTGATTTCTGTCTGCCTCTGGCCCAGATGGCACTGATACAAGGAACAAGGCACCTATATACCTTAGACCAACAACAAGTTCATTAGCAAATAATCCAATAATAAATACCAGTCATAAGCTATTTAGAAACCAATCAATAAATGTAATTTATGAATATATAATGAGACTTGTGTATAAGTTACATTTGTCAGTTTCGCAGCACTCAACAAATGCAATTAAATTTTGGTAACCTATGTTGGCTGAATTAGTCTGAATGCCTGAGGTCTGACGCAGTGATGCACCACAGTCCTTGCAGATTTGGTTCATCCAAACGAAGTAGATGCAAATTCCAAGTACAGTTTGTTAATACACAGGAACTGTGTTTCATCACAATGTAAAATGTGTCAGGAAAAGGATACCTTTAAAAGAAGCTGTTATGCACATGGTTTCTGAGCGACATTTCTTGTTTACAGGACCTAAAGAAGAGACACTGCAGGAATCTAGGATCCATGTCCATTTCATTCACATATGAATGCCTACAACTTTGAAAACGTAGTATTTTTTATTGTTTAGCAAACAACCATAAGGACAAAATTACAGAAAACTTCAGCATGCGCCCTGCGATGGACTAGCGACCTGTCCAGGGTATACCCCACCCATAGAATGCTGGAGATAGGCACCAGCGACCCACTATGGAAGAAGCGGTAGAAAATGACTGACTGACTGACTTCAGCATTCATAACTGTACACCCCCCTAAAGTCAGTACTCTTTAGAGCCGCCTGTCGGCTTTGGATCAGTCTCTGTGAGCTCGCCACATCTTGCAGTGGGATTTTTGCCCATTCCTCAAGGCAAAACTGCTCCAGCTCCTTCATGTTGGATGGTTTTCACTTGTGAACAGCAATCTTCAAGTCTAACCACAGATTCTCAGCTGGACTGAGGTCTGAGATTGAAGTCTGGACTTTAACTAGGCCATTCCAACACATTTAAATGTTTCCCTTTAAACCACTAGAGTGTTGCTTTAGCGGTGTGCTTCGGGTCATTGTCCTGCTGGCAGGTGCACCTTCGTCCTACTCTCAAATTACAGGCCGACTGACAGGTTTTCCTCCAGAATATTCCTGTATTTAGTACCATCCATCTTTCCCTTGACTAGGACCATTTTTCCAGTCTCTGCTGCTGAAAAACATCCCCACAGCATGATGCTGCCGCCACCATCTTTCATTGGTGGCCAAAGAGTTACATTTTAGTCTCAGCTAACCAGAGCACCTTCCTGCATACATTTGGGGAGTCGTTTGCTAAACAAGCCTTTTTGCAAACTCAAACGTTTTTAACACTAAGTAATGGCTTTTTTCTGGCCACTTTCATAAAGCCCAGCTCTATAGAGTGGGCTTATTGTGGTCCTATAGACAGATTCTCCAGTCTATGCTGTGAAACTCTGCAACTCCTCCAGAATTATCTTTGGTATTTGTGCTGCCTCTCTGATTAATGCTCTCCTTGCCCGATCTGTGAGTTCTAGCAGCTCTCTCTCAGCAGCCAAGGAGGGTGAATACTTTTGCAAGGTACTTTATTTAGCATAATCTGCAACAAAACTACAGTGTTTATGAAAACAGAAGTAATATTAAGATCATTTATACTCAGCACTAAGAGAGTTGAAGAGTCACTGTGAATGGTTTGCGTTCTGGAATACAAATATGTGGAAGGTTTATTTTTCTGTGCTGAAAACCATCATATAAATCTGCACCAACCTTGTGTGAGTCATCCACAGAGGAGCTGTAATAAAGCAGACCAGCAAGTATTTACACTATACACAGCTACTTTCATACCATAAAGATCATCAGGACTTCATTACCCAGCTGTCACTCTGGTCAGACAGCCGGCCGTAGATTCACTACACTCACGAATTAACTCCTGCTGTACAGTTCATGCTGAGCCTTGGTAGTTAGTGTGATGAATTTGACTTTCTGGACGTATTAGCCGTGGATCAGTCCAAGCTGAGGCTTTAAATTACAAATATGACAGAAGAGAGTTGGTCGGCACCAGATCCTGCAAATGTTCATCATACTGCTATCAGCACATCATGTCTGTGGTCCACCGCTTCTGAGGAGGCGTGGATATAAAAATGGGGGGAGAAACGAGAGAGAGAGAGAAAGAATACATCCAGAGGATAGAGGGGGGTGCTGAGATGAAGGTGAGTAATTTGAATAGAAAGGAGGGAATGCAGGGAGGGAGGGGTGTTAGGGGAGATAAGGGCATGACTGATGAAGATGGGAATGAACAGAGAAGGAGAAAAACTGCCCAAGAAGGGGGGTGGAAGGTAGGCTGAGAAAAGAGGGGAGAAAATGAGATTGAAGACAAACCACAAAGAGGTAGTGAGTATGACATCAATGAGTTATGATAACGCAGAGCGAATTCAATAAACAAACATGTCAGTATAATCAGACTGCTTTAAACGGGATGTCGAAACATCCCTGGAGTTACACTGCTCCTGATTAGTCTCTGTGAACCGCATCGCCATAGCATCAATACACAAACTCTGGATTGTGGCATTAAAATAGAAGACATTCCTTTATTATAGTTGTAAATCATAATGGAAATGGGAGGCTGAAACATTCCCAGGAAGTTGATGCGAGGAACACTCTACTGCAGTTAAATCGGTGGCTTTGCTGTCAACAGACGGGGAGAAAAGTGGAAACTCCCCCCGGGAAGTAATTAGTATGGACAGTTTTTAGTGTTGACACCGCTGGCTTAGCTTTCAGATCTCTCATTTGCTTTCTCCTGCTGTCTTGGGAAAACATTTCAGTGCCAATTTCAGATGTTTTTTCCCCCTTTTTACCCAAATTGAAATGTCTTTTGTTTGCTTCAGAGGTTTCATGCACAGAAAACCTTCGAGTGGCTCTGAAAAATCATTATAGACCAAGAATTAAAATAGAGGAACCAGACTGTGCTTTGCTTTGGTTTACAAACATGATGAATGGGTTGTTTTTGAGCTTCTATTTTCTCACAATATCTCTCATTGCAGATACTGGTTCTGGAATTTCTCCAGTTACTTTTTCTTTTCATTTTTGGATATATTAACAGAAATCCCTGCTCCCATAGAGTTTAGGAGAGGAAGTAGCCTCTATTTAAATTTACCTGATTATTTGAACATCATCAGTGTGATCACATCTACAAAAGCCAGAGATTTGGCAGGTTACATGCCTGGAGCATACAAGCATGTTAACATATTGCCAGGGAATATGGCATCATGTTAACACAATGATGAAACTCCAATGATCATGGAGGAACAACTGTGACTGCCCATGAACTTAAGAAGAG
Source organism: Crenichthys baileyi (assembly GCA_036173005.1). NCBI lineage: Eukaryota > Metazoa > Chordata > Actinopteri > Cyprinodontiformes > Goodeidae > Crenichthys > Crenichthys baileyi. The sequence goes on from JAHHUM010000874.1 coordinate 443,068, forward strand.
TTGTAAGGCTATTTTTAAACAGTTAGGAGTTCATCACTCTACAAAGAGAAACATTATTTACAGCGCAAAACATTTCAGAACAGTAACCCAGCAGTATGGTAGCAGTAATCCAAAAAAATGACAGGCACTTATGCTATGAGGCTAACAAAAATGTTAAAGCTTATGATAGGACAAGTAGAAAAAGACAGAAGTATAAAATGTTTGGAAGGGTCTCCAGGAAAAAGCCTTTATTCTTGAAAACAATATGGTGGCCTAACTTAGTTTTTCATCTGAATGAACCCCCAAGAACATTAGGACAGATGAGATGTTTGACTATAATCTCCAGTACCGTGCTTAGAGAAAACCAAACACAACATGTCAACATTAAAACCTCATACCAATAGTCAAGCACGGTGGAGGAGGGGTTAAGATTTGGGCCTGTTTTGCAGTCACATGACCTGGGCATCTTGAAGTAATTGAGCTGACCATGAACCCATCTGTATTCTAAGGTGTCCAAGAGTCGAACATGAGGCCATATGTCCGACAGCCAAATCTTGGCCCAAACTGGGTCAATGATGATCTCAAAGACAGCAGAACTACTGCAGAATGGTTGAAAAAGAATCCAGATGATGTTGACAAAGCCTGGACCTTAACCTGATAGAAATGCATTCTAACCTTAATAAGCTGAAGTGACACTGGAGAGAAGAGTGGCCAAAATTCCTCCACACTGATGTGAGCGACTGATAAATTCAGACAGAAAACGACCACTGAGTTATTACTGCTCAAAGTGATTCAACAGGTCACTGAATCATGGAGCTTGCTTTGTTTTTCCATGAAAGCCTTATTTTATTTTATTATGAGCTACACCGTAAAGAGAATGTAGGTAATGAAAACAATTTTTATCCTCATGAAATTTTAAGGTGGAAGTATAAAGCGCTGACCCGTGTCAGTCACCTTTCATTCTCCTATGGGAATACAAACACCTATTGCACATCCTTCCAGTTCACATGAACAAGCCACGCAACAACAACAAGAGCCATTTGATGTATTTTTGTCTGCATTCAGAGCCATTTGAAGAGAAACACCTAGCTGCCCTTGGCTCTTTGCCCCTGTTTCCTTTTGTCCTGTGTAGTCTACTTTGCTGTCTAAGACAAGTTTAAATAATGTTTTTAGCCACCTATATGTTCACTGTATGACTTAGAAAATATAGCCCGTTGATTATGCTTTATTTTCTATATAAGCTAATATTTCGCAAAGAGACTGCACATAGCTACCAGACTTGCTATTTCTCCTTATAAGGCTTTTGAATTAGATTTTTTTTCTTGCACTTAATGATTGGACACTTACAATATTTAAATTTTTTCTATCATTTCAAGTGTAGATGAGATGCAGATGGGCAACTGTGACAAAATGTTATGAAAACTAAAAATGTTGTAGTTGTTCAAGTGAATGCTATTCCATTAATTTCATCCATCCATCCATCCATCCATCCAACTATCCACCCACCAGGCAACAAGTGGGGTACACCCTGGACAGGTCTCCAGTCCATCACAGGGCAACATAGTGACACACAATACAAACAAGCATGGACACACACACCCCCACTCCTAAGGGCAATTTAGAGAAAGAATTAACCTAACATGAATATTTTCTCCTTAACTGAAAGCATTTTGTTTGTAATGCACCAGTGCACAAAAAGTAATCTCAAGGTTTTAAAGGGGCAAACAAATCAAATTTATATCCAATGCATAGAATTCAAATCAGCCAGAATTCAATCAGTTCAGTCAGATTCAGATTTAAATTTAATTTTAAACAGGTCAGCTCTATTCAATGGTGAATGCAATGCGGTCGGATTTAATTGCTAGTATAATAACAAAAACTAGAAAGTCGTTGTCTCCTTTTTACCAAAGGAAACCAGAACATTGCATTGAATTTTCAACTTGATTTGGTTGCTCCTTGTGAGCGAAACAACTTCCTTTAAACAGCCAGAAACCTCCAGTGGAACCAGACTAGGTATTAGATGCCATCTGTTGCAACCAGCTGGAGTTTGACAGAACAGAAAAGAGGCACAGGAAAACATAGTAGGACTAGGGCAGGATTACTTTCTATGGAAAAAACGAAACAGACAACATGAGCTTAGTAACAGCAGTAAAAACCAGAGTGGGAAAAAGTTTTCAGTATGTACTGAAGCAGCCTAAGGATATAGCTGCATAGCTATAGAGTTTATTCAGTTCAATTCAGTTTATTTATGTAGCGACCAACTTACAACACATGTGGTCTCAAGGCACTTTACAAAGTCACTTAAACCTAATTATACAGACTCCAAGTCAGGTACATACATTCCAAATGGTCCTAGTTATCAGTTAGTACAGTCAAGTTCAGTTTATTATTTTAACTGGTTAAAACATTTCTATTTAAGGAAAACCAGAAGATTCCATTGAGTTAGCTCCTAAGGGTACAAGTAATCCTACCCAACTTTGTACAAACGTCACTGACGAAATATTTGTCCATATTTTTTTGTTAAGTGACATGAGATAAAATAAGTACATAGAGCGGCTAATTAAAGAAATCCACACCAAACTAATGCAACAATGACCAGCCCAAAGAGTAGTTTTAAGTTTTGAGTGACTTTTTTTTTTTAAGCTTTGAGACTTTTGCAGCAGATCGAGAGCAGGGTATATAGCAAACCCGACTGGCTTTTATATATAGGTTTATGGCAAAATGTTTCTGAATTTATTCAATATGTTTGACTTCTGGCCTTATTTCTGCCTGCTAGAAATTATTAATGCCCATTTAATGCGCCTTCAGTCACCACATGACAATAACGAGCTTCCCTAGTGTTCAGACAGTTTTACACCAAGTTTTATTTAGCATTTTTACATTGGGAGAAGTTAATACGTCTCTCCTGCCATTTATTTTACATGAAGTTAGGGCCAAATGAAAACTTTGTTAATTTATTTTATACTCTGTTTCATATCAGGTGTCAGCTTTGGACTTGGCATATTAGGATATGGATTTTTAGTTATTATGAATGAATTTAGCAGAACCTAAATCCTGTGTTGTTTTGCATTTAGCGTGTGTTTTATTCTGCTTTTATACCGTAGACTTAATGAAACATGAATTAGGTCTACCATTATACATCTAATAGCTCAGAATAACTGATGCCATTGTAACCCTTTGGTTCATCTGAAAAAATAATTATATACAATAACTGTACCCATAAGTTATACATTTCACTCAACTGAGTTTTATTCTTATTTCTATCAATACCAATGAGACTCTTACACTGACTTCATAATTCATTTGCAGGTATAACATGTGATGACATTGTCTTACAGTCCTGGAATAACAGTTTCATCAGAACATTGAGGGATTTCTCTGTGACATTTGGACACTGTATGGAACATCTGTACAGGTCAGACTGAGATGACATTATCTGTGTGCATCCAGCGTGCATACATCCCACGCTACATAACTATACATATAGGTGGTTACTTTTAAAGTTAAAAAAGAACTCATTCGTTGGCTTATCTGCTGTCTGTATAATAGTTAGGGATTATTTTTAATCCATCATGCCTTCCTATCTTTACCATGACTTTAACATCCTATGGCTTTTTGAAATGAGGCAACAAATCTGGTTGAATAATCTGTGGAGATTTAATCTAAAAAAACATGCAAAAAATGCAAACCCATCCATCAAGCAAAGAAAAAAAGCTTCTATAACTATTGCACTTTTAGATTCCCTAGATATATTTTCAATCTTGTCCCACCCCTCCTGGCTGCAAATCTGGACTCAAAGCTCCTCTGGTGGCTCCGGTCTATGTGTCTGTGGCTGCTGGCTGGACGGCGGAGACTTGACGGCGACACCGTCTGTGACCTGAGGAACGGCAGCTGTGACAGGCGGCCGACGAGGCTGTCACTCGTCCTGACTGATGACAGACATGCTGCCTCATCCTGCCAGCTAACATCTGGAAGAACAAAGGGCCCGACACTCATCCTGACAGCAAGGAGAGCAGGACAATTCACAAAGAAAGCAAGGCGACTGCTCTGTTTTTCTAATGCGGCTGCTCTCCTTGCAGTCACACAGTGTGTGAGTTGGTCCCTGCAAGGCCCCTGTCAATAATACAGCTCAATTCATTTACGTGAAGGACAGTTAAACTTGAAGAAATATGCTTACTAATCAGTATGTTCCTTTCAAGATCCAGTGAGTCAGCTTGGCCTTGCATCTTGCTCACCTAAACATTATGCACCCAGCATTGTTAACACTTCAACTTTTAAACGTAAAGAGCAAATTGATCTTTTAGATTTTAAGGTGGTTACTTTGAGGTTTGCATGAAAATCCAAGAGTTTATATCCCAGTAGATTCACAATAAGGTCAAACCATGCAATGCTAGAGAGAACCTGAAAAAAGTAGGGAGGGTTGAAATAGAAAGCCCATTGTCTCTATAAAGAGTATGGAAGCTCCACTAAGTTCTTAGTAGAACAATGTCTTTTGAACAGATGATCACTAATTAGAGGTGTGTGTTATGGTTGGAGACAACCAAAGCACAGGACTGGAGGGGTGATGATTCGGGCTTGTTTTTGCAGCCACACGACCTGGGGAAGTCTCTGTGTACCAACAACAAGCCCAAAAACATCAGGAAAAATACAAGAAAATGGCTAAAAAAGAAAAAAAAACGTTGCAAGTGCCCAGTCAAAGTACAGACCTCAACTTGAATCAAATGCTGTGGTTGGACCTTTAGAGTGCTGTGCTGAAACAAACATCTATAAACCTCAATGAACTGAAGCAGCGCTTTAGGCAACGTTGGGTTCAAATTCCTCTATGATGATGTGAGAGACTGAGAGTCAGACAGAAAGCAACTACTGAGCTTTACCGCTGCTAGCCTTGATTCTATGAGCTGTGTAATCATGGGGTGTACTTAGTTTCTGCTCTATAATGGGCTTTTAGCACACAGCCTTCAAACATAAAAAAAACTGTAACATGATAAAAATGGAAGTGAAATTGTGTCTTTATTTACCTTCAGGCCAATGACAGAGACGGGCCAGATTCCTGCCAGGAAAATGAAACATTCAGGCTTGGTTCACTCCATAAAACAAAGTCCACTGATAGCTTTGAGCTACATGCAAAACCAAGAAACCTGGATTCATGATATTAAATCTCCTCCCAGCATTAAGTTAAGTTTTATACATTGATCTTACGTGAAGTGCATAAAACAGCACAAAAGCAGACAGCATAACTATCTGTTTCCCACCCAGGAGTATTGATTGTTAAATGGTAAATGAACGTCTTTTACACAAAGCAGTGGGCTCTCCCTCTAATTTCATTACCTGGAAATGTGCTTGGAATTAGTATTGAGGTTGATTAGAAGCTAAAAACAGAAACATATCTGCAGTCTTTTGAGCAAACTGTACTTTCTGATTCGTCACTTAAAAATAAATGGAGGCAGGAAATGGACAGGAGATGATCCAAACCTTGTTGGTTATATATTACAGACTAAAACTGACAATACTGAGAAACAGTACTGTTTAAAATCCTTTCTCCAAAGCTTCAGATGTTTCCAGATGAGTGAAATATGTCTGTGGGAGGAAATGAAATGTGTCCCGAACTTCTGACCAGATTTCCATTTGTTCATCTTTTTAGATAAGCTCATACTGTTAGGACTGCGGAGCTTTTTAACTCTGTTTATGCTATACCACAGTATACTCTTTAATAGAGAGAATAGCTATTTTATAGGCACAAACTGTGATAGGAGCAAAAAATAAAGTCTGATACAGGAAAGCCATCATGATGCTCTGGTTCCCAAACAGGCAGTTTTCTTTCTGCTGTTACCAATATAGTACTGAGAAAAAGGGTTTGTTCCCTTACACATATCTGCTCTTTTTGCTTTTTTTGTCACACAGCAGATACATTTTAATAATAAATGATGTTTTCAAATGGTGATTTCATTTATTAAAGGCCAAAGAAGCTTTCCAAACCAACCTGGCCTGACATGAAAAAGTCATGGCCAACCTTGCCATAGAATTACCACCTATTTAGCGACATGAAGTAGGCTAAAAAATTACAAAAAGCAACATAGCACATGATGTCTTGATCTAAAGAAGTCACTGACATCTATCAGTCTAGAAAGGGTAACAAAGCCATTTCTTGTGACTCCAGTGAAACAGAGTGAGAGCCATTATCTACAAATGGAAAAATCATGGAACAGTGGTCAGCCTTCTTCAATAGTACATCGACAACGCACTGCCAGCCTCACCTGCCTCAGTTTAGTTCAGAATTCATGATTCAGTTGATGATCTGAAACATTTAAGTGAAATGCAAAAACAGGCACAGAGTTCAGGCGGGCGACCAGGAGGTCGTCCCAAGCAGGCACAGAGTTCAGGCGGGCGACCAGGAGGTCGTCCCGAGCAGGCACAGAGTTCAGGCGGGCGACCAGGAATGCCTGGCGAACCCTCAGAGGCAGATCAGCGCCTGGCGAACCCTCATCTCTGGGTTCAGAAGCCAGAACGAGGACAAACTGTTCCTTGAAGTCCCCAGAGACAGGATCCGGCGGTGCTTCCTCCTCGAAACCCTCGTCTAGGGGCTCCGAGGCCAGAACGAGGACAAACTGTCCTTTGAAGTCCCCAGAGACAGGATCCGGCGGTGCTTCCTCCTCGAAACCCTCGTCTAGGGGCTCCGAGGCCAGAACGAGGACAAACTGTCCTTTGAAGTCCCCAGAGACAGGATCCGGCGGTTCTTCCTCCTCGAACCCCTCATTGCAGGGTTCAGAGGCCAGAACGAGGACCAGTTTCCCACTGAACCCCTGGAGGCTAGGAGCTGAAGCGTCGGTGGGACCCTCAGTGACGTGAGCAAGAGCTGAGGCGTTGCAGAGACCCTCGGTGGCGTGAGCAGGAGCTGAGGCGTCGCAGAGACCCTCGGTGGCGTGAGCAGGAGCTGAGGCGTCGCCGGGACCCTCAGTGGCGTGAGCAGGGGCTGAGGTGTCGCAGAGACCCCCGGTGGCGTGAACAGAGGCGTCCCTCTTACGACTTCCTCTGTGGCGTGTAGAGGAGGTTGAGGCAGACTTCAGGTCAGGCTGTGGTGTGTCAGGCTGTGGTGTGTCAGGTCTGGCAGAGACAGGCTGTGGTGTGTTAGGCTGTGGTGTCAGGCCTGGCAGAGACAGGCTGTGGTGTGTCAGGCTGTGGTGTGTCAGGCCTGGCAGAGACAGGCTGTGGTGTGTCAGGCTGTGGTGTGTCAGGCCTGGCAGCTCCCTGGAGTCCTGGCGTGGACTGCTCTGCAGCAGCAGCAGCTCCCTGGAGTCCTGGCGTGGAAGGTGGACGGCAGTAAACTGCCTTACTGCCGTCTCATAGTCCCTCTCCATCTGCCCAATCCTCTCCATCAGCTCCGGAGAGGAATACATGAGACTGGTCTCTCTAAAGGTCTTAATCTGTCGAGGAAAAAACCTTAATCGCTCCTCCAGCTCGTCAGGTGTTGCCTCAGAACACTGGGCTGGAGCGAGCGAAGACGGCATGGGCGGAGGTGCAGCGAGCCTGGGAGATGGTGCTGTGGCAGGCAAAGAAGCGGGCTTACTTGCTGCAGCCCTCCCGCCAGCAAGCAAGGGAGTTCCCGCCCCAGGCATGACAGCAGCAGCCGTGAGAGACTCCTCGCCGGCTGAAACACAGGAAGGTGCTCCACGCCGGCGTTTCTTGCGGCAGAAGGAGGACGTCGGCTTTGCTGCCGGACCTTGGTGCGCAGCCAGGGGAGCAGGCGGAGAACGACGATGAAGGGGACCTGTCCCCGGACATGGAATCGCCAACCTGGATCCATCAAAAGCCGACTGCGGTACTGACAGCCCTGCAGAATGGCGCAGCGTCTTCTCCGCCTCCCGAGACAGGAAAGTAAAGAGGTCCACCGCACCGCAGCCAGATCCAGGACCAGCAGGTGCGAGCTTCCTGGCGCTCTCCTGCCTACTGTCTGCGAGTTCCATTGTTGGCGGAATCATTCTGTTACGACTTTGCGAGACATTGGACCCCAGGATGCAGACGAGGAGGCAGCGTGATGGTAAGTGAAAATGGTTTAATAACAAAAAAACTCTCACTGCAGGAACAAAACAGAAGCAGGCTGTGTCTCCACTCATGTCTTGCTTTGTGGACCATGCCATGCCTGTCAAGCCATCCTGCTTCTGTTTTGTTCCTGCAGTGAGTGAGTTTTTTTGTTATTAAACCATTTTCACTTACCATCACGCTGCCTCCTCGTCTGCATCCTGGGGTCCAATATCTCACAAAGTGGTAACAGAATGTGTAAAAATCAGAGGTGGTCCTCCTGTACATGGATTTTAGGGATTCTGTGGTTAAGTGCGAGCAGGTGGGTTAAAATATTCCCAACTGGCACAAGTTGAATGGACCAACAGAAGTGCGTTAAGGTAAACTTGCAACCATGGGTTGTAGATTTTCTAAGACGCTGATGGATGTTTTTGCTGCAGACTCATAGGTCCAGCTTAAGAATGGAGAAATACTTACAGAGGTCATATGGTGTCTTGTAAAAGTATTAAAAGTCCTTCCATGGTTTCACATTTTAATGATGTACAATCACAAACATCAATATACTTCAGATTTTATGTGATATACCAACCAAGTAGTGCATCATTTTGATGCAAAAGAAGATGATTCAAGGTTGTAAAAGTTTTAACAGTCTGACAAATGTGATGTGCATTTGTACTCAGCGCCCTCTGAGTCAACACTTAAAGAACCACCTTTTGGTGCATTTACATTTTGCCTGTGCATACAATTTGAACAAACTGGTATTGGTCCACAACACTTAGCTTTGTCAGTTGTAAAGTTAGACAGCAAAATAAATGTCACCTCATTACTTCCTCTCTCTATAGTGGAGTTTATCCTTACCTCTATCAGTGCCTTGCGCCTTTATATTTGGTTTTTCAGGATGAAAATCTGATTTATCACAAATTTTTCCAATTCTTGATGGATTATGAATGCTAAACTTGAAGACTTATTTTGGACAAACATCCAAGGTGATTCTAAACTGACATGCTAAACAGCCTGTTACACCAAACCTCCTGGGAGGGGTCTGAAAATGTTTGAAACATGGCAAGCAGGTAAACACACTTACAAGCTGTAGCTAAGTTAGCCCAGAGAAGAACAAAACATTTTTCTCTTCTTTCTGATTGATGTTTTATGCATTTTATGAAGTAGACTCCTCATCTGCATTATTTCTAATTGTCTCTATATTTTGGGAAAACACCCTTCGGTCCAAAAATATCTGCCTTGGTAACAAACATGAAGCTTGGAGCCTCCACCTCAAAGAACTTGAAAGATACATCTGGGTGTCATCGCGTTCTTGGAAGACCAAACACTGCTGTTCCCCTAAGTTCCTCGTACCATATGTTCTGTTACATTATGAATTTAAAGGAACCCACTTACTTGCACAACAATAATACATATTTTTTCATTAACTTTTCTTGAATCAGTGGGAATTTAAACTGTCTTTGGCTGAACAAAATGATAGGGGACACAGTAGAGCAAAATAACAGTTAATTCACATTTACATTGTTAAGCATAGAGTTGTTTTCAGACACATTTCTGTTTTATTGTGGTTTAATTTTCACTACAGTATGTTTGAAGAAGATTCATCAATAACATTTTGAATATATGTAAAGTTTATCAAATTGCAATCATTACAATCATTTCATGTAGGCTAAAAAATGTTTATTTCTGACTATATGGGCAACAGTGCAGCTTGGAACTCATGTTTTACACAATTAAGCCAAGTCTAAGATTCCTAGTACAGGTATGTCTACAGCAGAAAGTCATTTTAAAGTGTTTTTAATATGCTGGCGCCAGCACACAACTCCAGCCATGGTTGGTAGAAATGACCAGAATTAAATGTATTTCCACTGCAACAATTTACAGAAAAATACTGAACCTGATTAATATGACAAGTATCTGCCACAATAGTTGCCACACCAAAACATCAATAAACCTGTTATAAATAAATAAAATAAGAGGCAAGCTTTTTTTAACTGCTGCTTTTCTAACATGCTGTGGTGGATACCTGTGCTGCAGCGCTAATGCATAACTTTATCCATAAACAGAAACAGTAAGTTGTTTTTTAATAAATTGGTCATAAATTACTCTGTGCCTTTCGAAACAGCAGCAGCTGGGCATTTTAAACTACAACCTTAACTTTCTTTTCATATGGTTTTCCTTTATAACCATAAATGCTGATAAAAGTCTGGCGACTTTTAAAGCAATGGTACATTTAAACTACTTCTTATTATTTATTAACTTCTAGTACAAGCTAGCTTTGCCGCAGAGCTAATGCTAGCTTTTAAATAAAAAGGAACAATAAGTAAAATTTCAGTTTCAGCTTGTTATTTTAATTTTGGTCCTTTTCAAAACGTTCTTTGCACCTGCTTGTGTCAAGGTTCTGTTTGGACAACCTGCTGGGTCCTTCAGGTACCACAAGGGTGTCGGCGGTCCAGCAGCAGTAGTTAAATTTTGTGTCCTGCTTTTTCTTTACTTTAAAATTTGCGGCACTGTCGATGATATTTAATGGCTGATATTTAAAATTTAAAGGGATTTCACCCCTTGTTTTTACCCTGTTCTCTTCCACTCATGAGGTGTCGGGTTTTCTAATCATTTTTGTTTGTTTTTGTTTTGTTTTGCAACTTCTTAAAGGAGTACTGGAATATCGCAGCTAACTCTGTGTGATTTTAGGATGAGGTGACGTTTGATAGCGAGGGGTGGAGGAATATGGGTGACACCAGGAAATGGGATTTGACAAAAAAGAGCAATTGAACCAAATCCCGAGACAACTTCAGAGCTCATCTAGTTGCAAAGTTTTCCTTTTTTAAAAGTAATTCCACTGTTTTGTAAAGGTTATGCTGCTGCAAGCCAAAAACAAATCTGAATTTTATATTCAGAATGTAACTTTTAAATTATTGTTTTTAATTCAAGCAGTGGTTTCTTTCGCTTCTTTTGCATAATTTGTGTCTAGCTTTGGCAGTACAGGTAATTTTACCACCTATACTTTTACCTTTGGAAAGAGGCTGAATCATCAGGGTTTCTTTTAATATCTTACTTTGCACCCCAGGTGAGTTCATGAAGAGAAGAATATTGTCTCTGTGATTTGGGTGCATGCTGAATTATTATGATGGATATATTCAACTCCCAGTCAGGGGGCATTTGTGTTATAACCCTACCCTAGGCGAACCCTACCTTTAGGAAATACAAGCTTGTTAAAAGGACTAGCTTTGCTTAAAAGTCATAATAGTTTCAGCACAACGAGAGACTATTGTCGGCTGCAATGGGAATTTTTCTTCTCTTTCTTTTCTGTTAAATTTGCACATTATTTCCTTTTGTTTACGTTGTATACTAATTATCAGACATGGCAAATTCAATCCTTTTTGTTTGCGAAACGCATAAAGAAAATTCCGAGTTATTGCCTAACTGCAATCTAAAACAAGATGTCCTCCTTGCTCTACCATCACTCTTTGTGATGTAACGGTACCTTTTCTTGATCTGGAAGTCAGACTGTCACAGCTTTGAGACTCGAGGAGCCGGAGGTGCTGAAGCTTTGGGATTCACACGAAGCTGAGCATCATCACTTTGATTTTAAAACATGTTTTCAGGGCTAACGTGTCTGGTTTTGCTGAGGAGCCGTGTTCGTATTTTTGTGACTTTTACAATGACCTATTTACAGAATGCTGTCTCATCAGTATCCCAGATGATGTTAAAATGAGTCTCTGTGATTCAGCAGGAAACTTTTAGCTTTTTTCTTTCTTTTCTTACATTTTTTCAACTGGGAAAATTACTACAAATTGTATGTTAGCATAGTGTTTAACTTAAGACATTAACTTCAGGTAAACTTTGGGTTGAATGGCATGTTTGTGTCTTGCACATTTCTTTAATTTTATTTTCAACAAGTTACAAAATGGTCTGGGTTATTTTTTTTTTGTAAATCTTTGAAAGTTTTATTTCATTTTGAAAAGTAGATTTTTAATGTGTGTTTGAGAAGCTGCAGAGATTAAATAGCTGAAATGGATAATAATGCATCATTAATTACATGATATTTTTGTTTAATGAGAATGATGATTTGTCTAAAATGTGACTTAAATATGTTACATTTGTTGAGCACACATTTTATATCATGCTTTCATAAAATAAACTTTTGGATTTTGGAACTATTAGATTATGACCACTGACAGATGAAGTGAATAACACCGATTATCTTTTCATTGTGGTACTGGTTAGTGAGTGGGTAGTATTAGGCAGCAAGTAAAAATTTGGATCTCACGGTTGATGGGTTAGAATAAAAAAAAAAATTGGCCAATGAAAAGATTTGTGCAAGTTTGACAAGAGTAAGTTTGAGATATCCATCGAAAGTGGTTTGAGGAATGAAGAGCGGAGAACTGGTGAGAGGGTGATGTAACAGACGAACTACTGTAGCTCAGATTTCTGAAGAGATTAATACTGGTTCTGATAGAAAGGAGTCCGAATACCCAGTGGTTTGGTGCATATAGGAATGCACTGCAGCAGACCTGTCAGGATGGAAATAGTAACCCCTGATAGTTTTTACCCCGGTCAGCAGGATGAGTACCTCCTGCCACAAAGCAATAATAGGTCGGGAATAGTTTAAGGAGCACGACAATCAGTTTCAGGTGTTTATTTGGCTTTTAAATCCATCAGATATTAATCCAGTTGAGCAGCTTTTATATGTGCTGGACAAAGTCCGATCCATGTAGACCCTACCTGCCATTTAACAGAATTTAATGAATCTGATGTGCCACATACTGCAGCACCCCTTAAGAGGTCTTGTAGAGTCAGGGCCATTGTCGGGTCAGGGCCATTGTTGTAGCAAGACATACTATTGTCCAAAATGGACCATGTTTTGTTTTTTTGTTATCAGTACTCACATTAGTTCACATTAATTAAATCGTTTATAACATCTAAAGCATGCAGGACACTGGCCCTCAAGGGCCGATTTAACATGTAAACCAGTGTTTGGTATGTAAGAGCTGGCATGTCTAGAACAGACAGCAGCAGGAATGATGACTTGATGCAACTGACCGGAGTCACGTTTTGGGTTTGCATAAGACTGAATAGTCCTGTGGTTCTGGGTGGTTCTGTCTTAGCACCCACAAGGAGCAGAGGCAGAGTAAAGACTTTAATGAGAAGCTGGAGTAGGCTAATGGAGACCAACAACCAGTCAGAACATTACGAGCATCATGTTTAGAACTCGCGAGTTTGGTGTTGTATCTGATTTCCTCCCAAAAACAGCTAAATTATTTATCTTCAGCTATTAAGTGTAAATTAAATGTACTTGTTTTGACTGATAAGCAGTGTGTGGGTTAGCTGTACTTTAGTGTTCCTGGAATGTTCCACAGCATCAAATGCATCACCTGAAAAGCTGCAGGAACCCCACTAATTACGCTGATGACCTTCAGCTGTGGCCAGTGTGGTTTGAGGAGAAGGACTCACTGGAAGCATTGTGAAGGATGCAACTTTTTCTAAACCTGTTTAGAAGTTATTTTGAGCAATACCCACCTTTTAATGTAAAAAAAACAAACTTACTTTAAAACCTCAGACGGAGCTCGTCGCCCAGTGAGACGCTGGATGGAGCTGTTGCGGCAACCAGATGAGAGGACTAATCGGGGGAACAGCAGGTGGGTTAACCACACCTTATTTCTCTTGCTTGCTTGCTAAAAACAGTCACAGGAGCTCATTTTTCACTACATAATTATGAAAATGTATCGGTAGATGTGATCACAGCAGTACTGTCTCTACTAGCTTGTACCATTAACCCTCAAATGCATTTTCCTTATATGTGGCTCCGTTTAAAGAGGAAAAACCCTGCTTTCCATTGCAATAAGATTTAATGCCAAGAAGCATTGTTACAACAAAGTATTGAAGTTGCATTGACTCCCATTTCGCCCCCCCCCTTTTGGTGGAAAGCAGATTTGCCCCCCTCCAAAAGGGTGCATAGTTCTGAGAGAGAATGAAGAGATGTGAACTTCAATTAATCGTTAGTGTTTTGATCAGAGATTGTGAAACATTCCTAAACACAGCATTTTGTTTTAAACGGGTCAATAAATTAGGATAGTGGCTCCCATTGGCTGGGATGTAGAGATAATGTGATGCATAGTTAAACTGTCTGCACTTAGATGTCCAGAAATTAAAAATAAAACAAGATTTAATGATTACTGAATGAGATGTTTATATTGATGCAATGAAGTTTTCTAAGAGTTATCACCCTGGCAGTGGAAAGTCTAGTTTGTTCATTTAAGAACCAGTAGTGAACTTGCTCAGACTCTGATGAGGTTCTGAAAGCACTTCAGTGGGAAAAAAAACTTGTAGGAACCAAGAGGTGGTTAAACTGGGGATGATTTTCTTCTGCCTGATATTTACCCCTGATTCCCAGTCGAGAAAAGTCTGCATCAAGCTGTGTTAGTCATGGTTAGTCAGCAGGGAGAGATGGCACAAAAATCTGTTCGTGTGAGATGGAGTGACGACTTGAGTCTGCAAGTGTGTGAGGAGAACCGACCCTAGCTCAGTTACAGTCTATAAACACATCATTTTTTTAGCCTAATCTGATCCCAGTCAGGGTCCAGATGCAAATATGTTGCCAGTGAAGCAAAACGGGTATGACACATGAGCTGAGAACTTTTTTTTTGACTGTAGACTTATTTAATTATAATCTCAGACTGAACTGATAATGATGGGGTGCGGCTCGTGGCGCAGCAGTACAGTGTGCCATATATGGAAGCTTCATTCCTCGATGCGGCTGTCCCGGGTTCGAGTCCTGGTCCGATGATGTTTGCAAAATGTGTCCCCCCTTTCTCCACCCCATTTCCTATCTGCCTACTTTCAGAAACAAACAAAAATAAAGGCCCCTAGTGCCGCACAACAAAATATAAAATAAGTGATGAAGGGTCGTATTAAAATAAGACTTTTTTTAATGTAGAATTTAAAAAGACCTTCAGTGATATGTAGAATCAGGTAATTTTGCCAGTGGTGAAATTTTGCTAATGCCTCGGCAAAGCATCGTCTTTTATAAGTAAATATGATTAAAGTTAATATAAAAACAAATTCAAAAAAGTTTTTGGTTGCATTATTGGCAGTTATAAAGTTAAAAGCACAAACTAACATTTCCACAATAATAATAATAATGGAACAATAATCATGGAATCAGCTAATTAATGGAATAAAATCTGCAAGAACATTTTGGTTAAATTTCTACATGGCATGTTTTGATTGGTCTCATCAAATCTCATCAAAAAAAGAAAGGCTCAATTAACCCGAAATGAACATAAACCATCTGTTTTGGTGCTGCTGCCTGTCTTGGCCAGCACGCTCTGGCAAATAGAGATCTTTGATCTCGGTGAGTCATTTCCTGGTTAAATAAATAAAAAATAATTACTAACAAAACAATAGACTTAAATCTGTTGTGTACAAACGACATTTTTCATGGTCCTTCTCGAAAGGTTTCAAGCTCCTACAGATTAAGATTCACGTTGACTGCATGTCATGGAGCAGAGTATGTTGAAGTTGGTGTTTATATCTAGTGGTGCATCTTCCCAGTGAAGTGGGACCTATGTTATCACTGAATCTGTGTCTTAAAAATGAGCCTCATATCAAAACGCAGCTCTAACATCTCGACTATGTCAGCTGATATTACGATAATGTTCAAAGGGTATTCCTTAATTAATTGTGCTTAATCGTATTATAACAGAGAATACCTCAGGCTGTGTAATATTTCAATGGAGAGCTGTACAGTTCAGCCTAATAACTTCCCTATTATTACCCCCACCCCCCTGCTCCCCAGCAACTAAATCCAGCCTCCCCAATCTTAATCCTAAACTGAGCATGTTAACCTGGTTCAACACAACTGAGCTTAATGAATGCCTAACTAGTAGGTATCTGTAGACTTTGATGACCTACTAAGGAGGTAAATCAGTCATTTGAATCAGATGAGTTGGAGCAAGGACAAATCTAAAACACGCAGGACACCAGCCCTCGAGGGCTGGAGTTGGACACCCCTGTTGTAGACGGTATTCACTGACCTTACTGATCCAAAGGTGTCACTAAATAAATTGGAATATTTCAGTAAAGTTAATTTGAAGATTTTATTTTGATGATTATGGTTTACCGCATAATGCGAAATGTACATATGAGCAATAAAAAGGATTTAATACAAAAATGTTGTTATGGTCCCATTGGGACCAAGACAATCACGGGAAGGCTGCTGACTTGACAGTTGTCTGGCAGACAGTTGATGAAACCCTCCACAAAGAAGACATGCATAGAGGATCACTGCTAAAAAGAAGGTAGTTCAGATTGCTGTTTCTGACCACAGTGATGGAAAGTTGAGTGGAAGAAAAAAGTGTGAGCATTTGGTGCATATATTGTATAGTACATGGACATACTTTTCAGTAGACTTACATTTTTGTATTAAATTGAATGTTGGGTTTTCATTAGCTGTAAGACATGATCACAGAAATTAAAACTAACGCTTGCAACATATTTTTGTGTAATTAATGAACATGATTTCTAATTTTTGAATTGAATAACTACATTGAGCTTTTGTCTGATTTAATTTATTCAGATGTACATATATGAAGGTACCGGAGCTCATCACCTAGCACAAATGTTGCTCAACCACAAATTTGTTAAGGTGGCATGGCCTGGGGGCCAAATAAATATTTGAGTCTTATTCAGACACGAGCGGTACTGTAATAAAGCTACATGTTTAGGCAATCAAGATTAATCGGACACGGTGAAGTTGAAAATAAAAAAGTCATTTTGCACCAAAATGAGTGACAAACTTTGACAAATTATTAGCAGTGGATCAAACTAGTAACCAATAAGTTTATTTTCTCTCTGTTGTGATAGAAAAGTGATAAAACAGAAAATCTAAGCTGTGAAAGGTGGTTGAAATGAACTCAGATCTGAGCGATGACAGGACAGAGATGTTATGATGTTCAAAAACAAAAGCTCCAGTCTGAAGTAAGGTCTTCACAACCCTTTACTGTCTCCTGTCTGACAAACCTGAGTAAAAAACCAGACATCCCACCTATAAAAAGCCTTTTAAAACAGCCGGTGAAAATTGTTTTTGGCAGACTGGTTTTATTCAAAGCCTCACACTGACCTAAAAATTCAGGTTGGTCTTCAGTGTAAAGAGCTGAGCCCCACGCAGACTGTCCATGTTGAAGTTTGTTTTCAAATCATCCATTAGAAGGAAAAAGTTGTCCAACTAGCATGGCCAAAGGACATTTATGCTGTTGTAATCGTTAAATGATTTTAATGAATTTCTATCACTTCCAAAAGTCCTGACACATTGACACGTTAAATCAGTTCAGTTTGGGGTATTTAACATCGATTCACAACAAACGTCGTCTCACACACTTTACAAAACAATCCTATCTGCATACAGAAATATCGAGTCAATTCAATCCAAGACATTGAAAAATAACCTGTTAAATTCAACAATTTTCTACCTAAAATGTTCCAGAAGCTCAGATTATAAAAGTTTAAAAACAATCTAGAAAAATTTGTTGCGTCACATGGATCAAATGTCCCTGCCTTACTTTTTCTGCCTCTTTGCATCATGCATACGCACATGATGAAAAATCACAAAACTACATTTTTTTTTGTATTTTTTTTGTATTTCTTTAGGATAAGATTTTCTCTGACAAATTTATATATTCTTAAAAGTTAGCTACAAAACAGAAGAAAAGAAGAAAGTTCTTGTTTTTGTTGCTGGTAATAGACTAAAAACATTCTCCAGACCAGTGATTCCCATCCAGGGGTACTCGTACCCTTAGTGGTACGTGAGCACATTGCAGGGGGTACGTGGAAACATTTAATAAATTTTATTTACAAGATGACAGGTCCACACCATAAGTCAGTAGGGATAATTCTTGGATGTGTGACGCAGGTGAACAAGCTCCCGACCGCGGACAGGAAGAACATACTGCTGAATCTTGAAAAGCAGGCAAGAATATCTGTGGTTTTTAAAAGCGCAGAATTTTGTTTTGATAGTAGCAGAGTTAACTCTCATACTCCTGGTACATATGGCAAAGGTACAAGTACGCAAAACAACCCAAGTGTTTCATGCCCTGCCCCTGACACGCAGCTAAAGTCCAGAATAAAAATTTTTTGACCTGGCTTGGCTGTTGAAGGTGAAATTATCCCCCTGGCTTTAAAAGATGGCGCTTGGTAATTAAAGACATACATGATGGATAGATAAAGAAAGACAACAGATAAAGATTGAAAAATGGAAAGAGACAAAAACAGATAAAAGATGTGATAAAGACAGAGACAGAAAAATGGAGTGACAGTTATAGAAAAAAAGATATAGTAACCATATATAAATAAAGCAGGTAGAAGATGAACAAAAAACAGTTTAGAATATATATATATATTATATATATATATATATATATATATATATATATATGAGAGAGAGTCTGTGAACACCAAAATCCAGACCAAAATCCTAGGGGAAACACTGGAGGGGGGGTACCTGCGGTATAGCAAAATGGCTGAGGGGTACACAAGTCAAAAAAGGTTGGGAACCACTGCTCTAGACCAACAAAATAGAAAACATTTGAAAACTTAGGGAAATGTACACGTTTTTTTTTATTAAGGGAAATGTCTGAGGCGCTTTTTGGGAGCTAACATAATTTGTTCTTTTCTGCTTTTTCTTTTATATTGGATGTTTAATTTATTGCTGAGCAGATGAAAAGAAAATGAAGAAAATTATTTTTGTGATAGAAGCTGCAAAAGACTAGAGCCTGGGGAGGAGATTCAACGTCCAGGAGGCAGACAGCCCCAAAAATGCAGCCAGAGCTGTGATGGGATGGTTTAGATCAGGGTTGTCTAACTTGGGTCCAGAAGTGCTGGAACCCGGCATGATATAGATGTGTCCTTGAAGTGCCTCCTCAGCGGGTCACTCGGTTCTGCAGAAGCCTTACGACCCATTTAATTGATTCAAGTGCGTTGAATCAGAGCCACATGTAAAAATGGCCAACACCAGTCCTTGGACTGATCAAGGCATATTCATGGGCAGAATGGCCCAATCAAAGTCCAGATCTATATTACATTAAAGTTTGTGTGCCTGTACAGTCCAGCATTGGGATTCTGTTGTAAAATAACTTCTCAGCTAAAACATTAGGTTGACACGTGCTCTCGTATTCCAACAGCTCATTAGGTTTCCTGACAGCAAAGAGCCTCAGCTCCAAACATTTAAATATAAAATATGTAAGTATTTAGATAAATACATGGGCTTGATCAGACCCTAAAGGTGTTAACTTGCCTGTGGCAGTGCTTTTCCTTCATTTTTGATCAGCTCCATTAATGCTAGTCTCGGGTTTGGATCTTCTCTAAATTCTTGGCTCTCCTAAAAGAGCCAACATTTCAGTTTGGCAGCTGAAGAGGGGCAGAGCTAGGAGTCAACACATTATCAGAGACAAGAGCGGAGCTGCAAACCGCCTCAACCGAGGCATCCAAAGTACACGCTTCAAACAAAACTGCAAAGGCTTTCCAACCTGTTCCTTAAAAGGGCTAAATGACCTGACAGGACTACTAGGATTCTGATCAGGAATAAAGACCTTAAAACTTAGTCACAAGGGTTAACTTGTGACTGAATAACTTTTATATGTTTATTTGGATGAACTGAAAAAAAAGTGAAGCAACAGGGAAATACGGGAACATGTTGGAGGAAATATTCAGAAACTTCCTTGAAAATTCAGCCCTCAAAGAGAATAAATAGAGAAAAAACAAGATGAGTTAAAACACATCAAATGTGGATGGCAGAAAAAAGGAAAAAATAAACATCCAAACAAGGAAATAAGGCATTTGAGGACAAAACACATAAATAACTGTAACAAATTCAACTGACTAAAATAGTCATGTGGGAAAATTAAAAAGAACATTTCAAAGGTTAGGTTATATGGATCAAAAACTAAAATGTAGGCTAATTACACAAGGTTTTAATTTTTACTTGCGTATTATAAATTACATCAAATGAAAAAAACGAACTGCATGTTAATTATTAAACACTTCCATGTCCAGTGTGAGATACTTCGATGCGTTTTAATGCCTTTTTGTGCATTCTTTTTTTATTTTATTTTAATCATAACATGAATTACACAGATTTTTAAGGTTTCGACATTCCCATCTTACATGTTTCTCTCTGACCTTTGGCTCAAAGGGGGAGACTCATCCCATCCCAGGTGAAGCAGGAGAAAGTAGTCTAATGGTGCCAGAGCAGCTGTCCAGAACGTCTTTTTTCTGTTTCAGTCAGAGATAAATGACTCTGAGCTGCATTAAAAGTGAGAAGGGGGAGAAGCTTAATGGAGCCCTGCAGCACTCTGGGAACCATTCGATCCCTCTTATCCTTCCTGCTACTGATGACCTAATCAACCACCCTGATTATCCATAAACTGTGTCCTAAACTTTGTAGTTTAGGGCACTATTCCTATTAAGAATGATAAAACAGTGCTTAAGAGGCAGTCACTTAAAATGTTAGCAAAATAAACGAATACGATTGGGTGGTAAATATGGTATAAATCAGGTTTTTCCAAGACACAAATAATAAAGGTTTTGTTTCACAAGGAAGTATATCTGCTATTGTCCAAAAACACTCACTAAAAAAAGGCTGAAATGTCCTTAAGCACCAAGTATGACATGTCCGATTTGGACATAATTTGGGCCAAATACAGACCAGTAATGTGTATGTAAATAATTTGATTAATGAGGAGCTAACATCTAAAACGGACACCAGAGGTCATAAGAAGTGGCATCCTGAGTGGAGAGATGGTGTAATCAGACGGTTCCCAGAGGATCTGCCGGTCATTATGAGTGATTGAAGGTCACCAGACTCGGAGGATGACTTGTAGATGCATCAGACTGCATCTACAAGCATCCACCAGCACTTGTTGGTGAACAAACATGGCTTATCAGGACAGTCCTATGATTTTTCAGTTTTTTTCTGCTTTAGCAGTGTTTCTGTACAGACTAATTATTGGTAGAAAATCTGATAATGAAATAGTCTTGAATTGGCTTCATTTCATTATTTTAATTTAATTAAATTTTTTATTTTATTTCAATACAAGTTATTTTTGCTTTTGTCATGTTGGTTTTAAATAAGTGAAAAATGGGAAGTTTAAATTGGCTGTATTGGTCACATTAAACAACCAGCGTATTAAATGTAGTGCCAGCTGGTGGCCTAAGTGGTGACCTGCAACCAATTTTTACATTACAATAACTATAAAAAGGTCCACTCTGAAGTCGATGTTGCTTCTTCCCTCTGAGCTACTGCAGTAAGATTTCAGTCCAGAATGAGCAACATTAAAACTGTCTCTCTGCTCTTCCTGTCAAATATGTTCTTGAAAGAGGTCGCGGGGGCAGCAGACTCAGCAGACTCAGCAGAGACACCCAGACGTCCCTCTCCCCAGACACCTCCTCCAGCTCCTCCGGGGGGGAGCCCAAGGCGTTCCCAGGCCAGCCGAGAGACATAGTCTCTCCAGCGTGTCCTGGGCCGTCCCCTGGGCCTCCTCCCGTTGGGACGTGCCTGGAACACCTCCCGAGGAAGGCGTCCAGGAGGCATCCGGTATAGATGCCCGAGCCACCTCTACTGGCTCCTCTCGATGTGGAGGAGCAGCGGCTCTACTCCGAGCCCCTCCCGAATGGCCGAGCTCCTCACCCTATCTCTAAGGGAGTGCCCGGCCACCCTACGGAGGAAGCTCATTTCAGCCGCTTGTATCTCGTTCTTTCGGTCATGACCCAAATTTCATGGCCATAGGTGAGGGCAGGAACGTAGACCGACCAGTAAATCGAGAGCTTCGCTTTTCGGCTCAGCTCTCTCTTCACCACAACGGACCGGCACAGCGCCCCCATTACTGCGGCAGCCGCACCGATCCGTCTGTCGATCTCCCGCTCCATTCTTCCCTCACTCGTGAACAAGACCCCAAGATACTTGAAGTCCTCCACTTGAGGCAGGAACTCCCCTCCAACCTGAAGAGGACAAGCCACCCTTTTCCGGTCGAGTACCATGGCCTCTGACTTGGAGGAGTTGATCTTCATCCCAGCCGCTTCACACTCGGCTGCGAACCGTCCCAGCCCATGCTGTAGGTCTTGGCTAGAGGGGGCCAGCAGGACCACGTCATCTGCAAAAAGAAGAGACGAAATCCACTGGTCCCCAAACCAGACCCCCTCCGGCCCTTGGCTGTGTCTAGAACCTATTACCTCTATATCTAAATCCCAGGCCTCTAGCTGAGAAGTTCAATATCTTTTGTGACTGAAACGAGTCACCAAATGATTTGAGTACCTTGACAACGAGAGGGGCTAAAAGAAGCGCAGAGAAACGACGCTTTAAATCGAGCAGAAAAGAAAACGCAGCACTGTGCATGTGCAGCAAAACTGAATCAGCTTCCTATATTAGCACATTCTCAATGCTGCAACACCTGAGCAGGAAACATCCGCTGCAGCACTGGACTAAGTCTGTCGGTAATGTTTTTCTAAAATTGTTCTTTTACCACCATTTATCCACACCATCAGATTATTCTGCTTTTACATGTTTCATTGTCCTGGTAGCTCCAATATTTAATATAATCAGGTTTACCCAAGTAAATAATAATATTAATAGAGAATACTAAAAACAGGCTGTAAAATAGCAGTATAACCTGACATCAATAGCAAATCAGAGAATGTGATTTAGGATTTAAAAATGGGTCATTAAAATAAAACAGATGCACTGATCAGGCTAGCTAATGATTCTTTCCTTTTTTTAATTTAAACCTGTCAATTCTATTTTTAATACATAAAGATAAAAATAATATAAGGCAGTAAATATATATATATATATGCCACTTATGTATGTATATGTATGTAAATCTTATTTTCAAAGTTAAAACCAATAAATGGACATAAAATAGGAAATGTTTCCTTTAGTTTGGTCTGTACCAGCAGCCTGTTACATGTTGTACCATCTGTAATTTAAGCTTATGTTGGTTTAGACAATGTATAATGAAATGTAATATCTAAGATAAAAGCATGAATTACTGTCTGAACACCTCAAGATAAAATTGAACCGCAGTTGCTAAGTCTCCTCAATCACGTGCAACATGTTTAAACAACTGATTATATGTGCTTATTTAAGGTAAAGTTTATCATCACAAAATGCTGCGGAGGTTTTTAAAGTATTGGCTCCAGTTGTAGCAGCAGGGCAGTCAGGTGTGCACTTGCTTATGTCAGGTGTATTGAAGCCAACAGAGGTTACCTCAGTTTTGTCCATATCTAGTTGCAGGAAGTTCTGTGCCATTCAACATTAGATGTTTTTTGCTCATTCAGTGCATTCAGTTTAAAAGTGTTACTGGTGTTGGAAGATATTTTTAGATAAGTGGATAAAATGTTCTAACGGTACAAAGAAAATATTAGGTCCAAGGATGAACCCCTGAGGTACCCCACAGTTTGGCAAATAACCAAACCGAAAGATCTGTCCTGAAAATAGGAGTAAAACACCTTAAAATCATATCAGAAATGCCTACATAGTGTTGGAGATGATTGCTGGATTATTTTTTTTATAAATACAGCTTTTTTTGTGTTGTAATGGCTGACCTTGACTACAGTTTTCTCTGTGTGCCAATCTTTATACCTTAAACTTTACCCTAACATGCTGGATTGGAGGTACTGCCAACTCTAGTTTTCAATTCAATTCAGTTTATTTATATAGCGCCAATTCACAACACATGTTGTCTCAAGGCACTTCACAAAAGTCAGGTACATACATTCCAATTAGTCCCCACAAAGGGTCCCACTGATGGTCATTGTTATACTAAAAACCACAACGATTGGGATACCTCTCTCTGTCAGACTGATTATAACCATTGGAAAAGAGAAGGGGTCATACAGGTAGCAGAAATGGAGGGTGTGTTTGCACCTCAACCAGTTTGAAAAGAATAAATAAAGAATACCAGAAATACTTCATTATATCAGTAACAATCCAAAGAACTTTATATGCACATCATCTCTCAGGAGTTGCACATAGGTCAAACTCTGAAGATGATTTTTTTTCCCCCAACCTCAAGGTAATGTGAATCTTGTGGATGTGAAAAGTAGGTTAAAGCTGTGACAGATACTTGAGGATGTTGAGGAACTTCAGTGTAGCTTGCCTGAATAAACAGTCACTCCTACATCCATTGTGTATGCAGACATTTCCATGGAGAGGGTGGATCTCATTGGCCCATGATCTGCCTCGGGTTCCCAATCATCATCGGTGTGGCACTGATTTGTTTGGAGGCGACACAGGATTTTATTTTCCTTTTGGCACATTTATGACAGCTTTTCCCAACTCGGTGTCGTCTTTGGCAACACGCAGCAGTACACTCATGTTGTGAGTCTGCAAAAGAAAAATACTGGCCTCCGCACAATAGAATGCATGAACCTGCTAAATCGCATAAAATTCACATGCAATCATATGAAAAAGTTTTTGCACCGTTTCACATCTTTTCCACTTAAAACACTTAAGTGTTTTATGTGACCTGAGTAAATAAATAAAAAAACATTCCAAACATCTTCCAAGATGTTCCTCCTTTGTTTTATCAGCCCACAGAATATTTTCCCAACAGTCTTGGGGATCATGAAGTTGTTTTTTGGAAAATGTGAAACAGGCTTTTGTTCTTTTGGTCAGCAGTGGTTTTGGCCTTAGAGGTCTCCACAGAAGCCAGTTTTGCCCAGTTTCTGGCTTTTATTGCTGAATTTTGAACACTGACCTTAACTAAGGCAAGTGAGGCCTGCAGTGATTTGGAGGTTATTCTAGGTTCTTTAGTGACCTCCTGGATGAGTCCTCCATGCGCTCTTGGAGTAATTTTGGTCAGCTGGCCACTCCTGAGAAGCTTCACCACTATTCTATGACTTCTCCATTTATGGCTAATGGGTCTCACTATGGCTCACTGGAGTCCCAAAGCCTTAGAAATGACTTTATAACCCTCCAGAATGACTGATGTCTGATTTAGTTCCTCATCTGTTCTTTTGATCAAGGCATCATGTTGTATTTTGAGATACTTTAGGCAGCTTCATGTTGTCAGATAGGTTCTATTTAAGAAATACACTGATTGTAGAGGTCTGGCAGTAATCAGGTCTGGGTGTGGCAAATTAATTCATGGTTAAATATGTAGGTAATTACGTTTCAACAAAGGACCTGATTGGTTTAAATGCCTTTCTTCACTTTAACAAATAAAGTAATTTAAAAACAGCTTTCAGGATGTCTTTGTCTGAAGTTGAAATTTGAAACGTGAAGGGACATATACAAGAGGAAGTCTGTAAGGGAGAAAATACATTTTCAGTTTTCACAATGGATCTAAGGATGACCTTCCATGCCCAGGGTAATGTTATATTAAAGGAATAAAATCATTGTTTTACAGTATTATTGTATGGCAGTGACAATGTGTTATGATCTGAATCACGACTGTAATTGTATTCATAATCTGTGGTACAGTTACAACACTAGATTGACTTTAGGTATTAGACTTGTACAGTTGTCGTGACCAAAATAAATTGTCTTCGGCCCATTAAAGAATATTGGCTTAGTGTCGTTTTAAAGCCGTCTACGACTGAAAATAATCTCTTTTTTTATTTTTATTACAAACAAGAACAAAGAAATACTCACACAGTGAAGCTCCTTTATCTGAGCAATCTTGCTAATTAGAATGAATAGAAATAAAACTGAGGACTTGTTTAAGATCTTTAATAATGTGGCAGTTTATTTTCAGACACCGTCGTCTTCCTCTAGCCAAGCTCTGCAGAAAGTGAAGCAGTGAAGCGCCGCGAGGTACTTGCAAAGAGAGTTGCATATGTATGCAAAACCTTTTAAGTGTGAAAGCCAAACACAGTCATGTTTCAATTTTTTAGATGCATTTTGCCTTTCCAGGGGGCAGTACACTCAATTTTCATATTTTAGCATTAATATCCAACAAAGGCTTCTCTACTGTAACTGTGGATAGTAACACTCAGCATTGTCACTGAGACCAATATACACTGCACTGCTTGGTCTGTGTGTAAACAATGCTTTCACACACACTGAACACTTTGATAGTAAGATTGGTGTTTATTGTGTAACCTGATAAATAGTAGTAAAAGGATGTTGAATATGCTCGTTTTAGTTTATTCTTTCTAAATTGGCTTCTTGCTAAAAACCTGCCATTGAGAGAATGGCTGCAATGAGTCCGATGACAGGAAGGAAATATATGTATTTTATTTTGTGATTTTTTTTTTTTAGTGCATATTTAACTTTATAAAAATATAGTCTAATTTGTTAAATTTTTTATATGCAAAGAAATGGAGAAAATGAGCATTGAGAATAGTGAGGAAAGTAAGAATAGCTGTATTTTTTTATTTTTTTTCGGTGCCTTTTGGCTTTTTCACCATAACTCGTAATAAAATGTTCCACTATTGACCATCCATCCATTGATCCAGTTTCCTGTTCAGGATTGGGGTGGGGGCTGGCGCCTTTCACTAGGGGTCAATGATCAGGAGGTGGGTTACACGGAGGACAAATTGCCAGTGCATAGGGAGAACATGTAGCTGCTAACAATACCTCGCAGTTTCACTTCCAGTCCACATGTAGAAGCTGGATTTAGTCTCCTACATTACTTGCGGCTTACAACTCATCCCAGTTGGGAGGCTGGAACTAAATTAATTTACTTAAAACTTTTTTTTTTTTATTGCACTTCAGGATCGGTGTGGCCAACATTTTGTTTTTAGGAGACTCCATGGATCTATTGAAGCATATTGCTGAATTGCCAGGTGTGGAATGGGTTAACCTCTGCACTCAGTTTCAGAAGATGCTGTTTTTAGTGAGAACAAGGTTGAAGCTTAGCACATTTGGTAAAACAGGTCTCAGGTAGCAGGGCGCAACACAACCAGTTATTTCCCCACTACCTAAGAGGTACCTGCAGGCTACTTATTAGGTTCCAGCAGTCTATTTATAGGGTGCCAGCAGGGTAGTTACAGGGTATCTATGGATTACTTACTTGGTACTTATGTGATTAACTGGTACCTTTTGAAGTACTTGATGTGCATGTTTGCAGTACTTACTTGGTACATACTGACTGCTTAGTTGGTACCTCTGGTGTACTTAGAAAGACTGGGCTGGCCTTTTTTGTGAAGTTACGCTCTTCTTGTCCTGTATCTAACAGAACCAGGCGGTCAGTTTATGTTTGAATGATTCAACATTGTCATTTATTTGTAATTTTTTTTTTTTTTTTCCCTTCTGGTGGTGCCCCACATTTTTGAGATGATTCTCTGTTCAGTACAATCTGTCACAAATACTCGAGGATGTTGGGGATTCAAATAATTGGGTCATTGGCAGAACTCTGTAGAACTCGATTTCATTCATAAGCATTTTGGAACAAGGACATTTTTAACTCCATTGAGGTCCTTGAGGACTGGAGTTTAAGAGCCTGTGGCAGATGTTGTCTGTTACCTTACTAACCTGATCGGTCAGTCTAAAGCTCTAGTTATGTCCAAAACGTTTGATTGGAACATTAGACAGTCAGTTGTTGTTGTTAACTAAAATATTAGCAAAGAAAATGTTTTGTCATCCGAAGCAACCATTAAAAGCAAATAAAACAATTTGTTTTAACTTTTTTTTATTAATATTGATAAAAACTTTGCCAGCTTCTCTCTTGAGATTAGTTTCCTGTTTAGGACCGTATATCATCTCTCAAGGAACTGGATCTAGACCTTCTGCATATGTCAGTGTTAACTACAATTAACTTGACAACTAGTTTGACTGAATTAACTGGGCTTAGTGTTGAATCAAAGCAGGGCAGCTTGCCCTTTTTGTATCTTATAATTTTGATGCCTCCTGATGTGTCATTTTTGAAGCAATGGCAGCCAAATTCCAACTCTATATTTTATGATGTTAACACCACAGTCCTTCAGTCTAAATGAATCCTGATAATTACTCTAATGTGGGCAGAGACATGAACATCTTAATAATCTTGAGTGTCACCCAGACAGCCTTGGAATGACTCTAACAAGAATGAAGATTAGAAGATCGCCTGCAGCAGCATTAACATTATTTCCACTTAGCCCTTAAATTCATGCATCCCCTGAACTCCAGCATGTCAGTAGATGTGGAGACCAATGACAGTTTTCATTGGTGCAAGTGCCGTTGTTTTCAGAAGGCATGTAGGTGAGTGCTGCCTTCATCAACAACCCTTATGCCGACACTCGCATCGGCAAGCTGTTTGCAAACATGTGAAAATCAGTGAGAAGTGGCAACACTGCTGCAGTTAATTACCAGGAACCTCAGTGCGTTGGCACTGTAACAAACACACAGCCCAGGGGCGGTGGAGGTGGAGCGAAGCATGGGGAGATGGATGGATATTTTTGTCTGTCAGTAGATTTAATGAGACACAGCCATGTGAAAAATCAGTGTGACTCGAAGTGCCACCGGCTGGATCTGTGTAACTTCCCAAAAAGACTGTCGTTGTGTCGGAATGCGTTAATATATCCACATAAATAACAGGATGGTTTCTGCAGTGTTAGCTGTTTCTATTTATGATGCAAGAATTAGTATCCTCCTCCCATTCACCCAGAAATACTAAAGTTCTAAAACATATTCACATATTTTCTCCTCTGTCCTCTTATGCATGGTCTAAATTACAGGAAGGAGGAAGTGGGTTACAAAGACAATCTCTGGAGGAAAGGTGATAAAGCTCCATACATGTAAACACAGCTGATGGGGACAGATTTGTCCTCGTCCATGGTAAAACAGTCTTATTATTGAAAACGGCTTTTGCTTCAGGATAATAAAACAATTGTAATCTTGTATTTAAAGGAAAGAACAAGAACAAAACAACAACAAAAGTCCGAATTAAAAGGGCATAACACATTTAAGACCTTGGCTACTACATTTAACTAAAGCAGGGAGTCAACAGACAGACCACTGAAGTGACCGTAGCTTTTGTTTTTGAGCATAATGTTTAAAATTCTTTTACTGGGGCAACATCATGTTACATGCTTTTGTTTTTTTTGTACTTTTTTTTTTAAAACCAAGCTTTCATTCACACTTGTTAAATTACAGGCAGACTAGGCTTGCACTTTACAAATAAATAAATTTTCAATTTAAGAACTCAAATTTGAGCTGCATACTTTATCAGTACTTCAGCATTGGTTGGACGTTTGATATATTAATACCTGAATTGGGTGTTTTCAAAAATGGCGTCATCGCTTCAGCTCCTTGGGGCTTCTGCACTTTGGCTGCTGGGTGGTCCCCCTGAGACACTACTCTGCTCTTCTCTGCGGGGGGTTGCGGTAGTCCCAGTGGTGGTTCTCCTGGGGTTCCCGTGCTCTGGGGGCCCTTTGGCTGTCTGTGGCTTAGATCTTCTCGATGTCTGTCTCGCGTCCAGGGGGGCAGGTCTGTGGCTTCTCACACTCACTATTGCATATTTTCAT